>LOEQ01004163.1:65857-80691 GCA_001685075.1 Bramus lutescens | reverse complement strand
GGCCGGCCTTTCCCTCTAACAGACAAGCCCCTCACAGCAGCAGCTTGGAGACTGAAGCATACACAAAGGCCACACACTAGACGCGCTCTCCCTTGCGTCATTTAAACTGTTGCCTCCAGAAATGCGGCCAGTGGCAAATCAAACTAACCTGCTGCTCAGCTTTTCCCTTCTCTAGAAGGTTCTTTACTTCTTTTTCCTTCCCCCTCATATCTTCCCGAAGGTCCTCATAGTCCTTCAGCTTCTGGTCAATTAGACGGTCTAGATCTGCAGCTTCTTTCTTGATTTTATTTGCTTCATTCTGTGACGAACATGTAAGCAATGATCACAATAAATGACAAGGAAGCTTAGGAACTCTGTGAGATTTAAGGCTCAATTGACAGAAAGACAGCAGAGGTCAAGAGTTTGCGGACTTTTTTTAAAACCAAGTATACTTTAGTGATTTCTGAAGTCTCCTGCATTTTGATTAGCTTTCACGGCTCTGCCAGCCCACAGCTCAAACACATCTTCCTACAAGTCCCTTTCCTACAACTCTCCCTACTCCTTCCCACAGCTGTGGCCCTCCTGTCTGCCATCATATCAACCCCGTCTATTTCACATTGCACACACATGGACTCAGTCACATTAGGCATTTGAAGAGACGGAAACCTTGGGAAACCAGCTGACACCTCAGATACAGGAAACAAGATGGTCAATTTCAAGTTTAGTATTAAAGATATTTATATGGGGGTTTCGTGTGAGAAACCATGGTTGGAAGAAATAAAACACTACCAACTCCCGAATATTCTACCTGCCCTGGGCATGCTGCTATAGTTCTTGCAGGCTCACTCTTCTTACTGCTCTCTAGATCTCGGTTACACAAGGCTCCCAGCCACACTCTGCTTGATTAACTCAAATATATCACAGTTTGGATTTATACGAAACATCTAGAGGAAGTATTCATATTACCAAGAAATCCTTGTTTCTTCATGTCTATACTTCTTTATCTCACTAAGTTATATTTGCATAATTAAAATAGAATTTACCTTTACCTGTGAGCCAGCTAGAGGTCTGGAAGGGAGAAGCAGGACAGGCTCTTACCCAGACTAGAGGGACAGGGGCGTCAGGGACTACAGTTGCCAGTCACTGCACACATACCTCCAGTGCCTCGGAGTCCACCGGGGTCAGCTGGGCCACACTGGCATAGATCTCTACAGCTTTGTCACCTGCCCGCTTAGCTTCCTCATGGACTCGGGCAGCCTGCTTCTCTAGGTCCTGAGAGATGTTCTTTGCTTGTTCATACCTAAAGAACAAACGACGTAATTCAACTTAAAAAAAAAACAAAACCTGCTTTTTTAACATCTCAATTATTAATCAGATACAATCTAGTCACTCTCCCTGGGAACAGCTCCAAAAACCTAAAAGGAACTGTGTTGGGGACTGTAGACCACCAGACCTTGAATTTCTTGTAAACAACTTGTTTTCCTCTGCTCTGAGCAGCCTGCAGCTTCAAGATCCTGAGAGCTGGGGTGTGGCCAGAGCCCCATATATGTTGCCTCTGAGCACAATAAAATGGGCATTCTTGGCATTCTTGTATCAAGAATGTCCCCGTGGCCCTGTCTGTCTGTCTGTTGTTGTGTTTTTAAATTTTCAGTCTAGTTCCCGTAGCACATAGCAAGGAGAGTGTGGAATGGAACCGGTGTAATTTTATAGAACTGCTGTACCCAATGCTCTCATTTTGATACCAACCCTAGCTAAAAATTACATTTCATTATTTCAGTTCTATTTAGCTTACTGCATATAAACCTGGCATCCCTAAAACCCAAATTCCAGCTCTATAACATTTCTAGCACTGATAATACAACAGGAGAAGTTCATACCTGATTCCATGTGATGGCTACTATCAAATGGCAGACACACTACAAATACTAGGTAAATGCCAGGCTACATATACACAAAAATGGATAAACTTTGTATTTAGACTTGGGTCTCACTCACAATCTCATTACATACACACACACACACACACACACACACACACACACACACACACGTCCCAAACACTTCTGGTCCCTAATCTTTCAGATTAGAAATATTCAATTGATACATTTTATACATTCTTACTTTGGACCATTTAAAGACCGGCAGCTCAGCACATTCTCTTGGCTTTACTCTAACTTCTCTGCCCTTTGGCCTCCGTATACGAAGCCTCTTAAGTACATGGCCGGTCTAGCTGCCATCGCCTGCAGTCAGAGCTGGAGTGGCCGCACATCCCCTGCCCTAACCGCTCCACCACTCTGAAAGTGTGATGACCCTCACACACATAAGCCTAGTCCCCGATTCACGATTCACGGTGCTGGCTCTGCACAGCCCCGAAGGGGAGCCACTCCCCAGTTACACTCACTTCCTATTAAGCTCTTCGATCTCAAATGCAGTTTGATTTTCTCCTTCCAGGGTCCTCAAAAGCAGGTTATAGGCCTCAGCCGAAGTCTCGTTGGCTGTCTTTGCCACTCGGACAATGTCATCAGCTTCCTGTTTGTGGCTGTACATGTAGGGGGAAAAATTAAAAATAAACCATGAACAAGAACATTCAATACGAAAAGAAATAAAATTTAGGTAACATTTACTTGATTATATTTCCATATACTAGTATGGGCAGAGATCTAGGAATACTAGAAAGTCCCATTTGGAGTTTCACAGTCATTTCAGGTGGCTAAATTCACAAAAAGCATTCTGTAACTGAGAAGAGTATTTTCTAGTAAATAAATGGCACAAAACTCTACTGGGACAAAAGTGTATTTTTCTGAGTAAAACTGCTTTTGGTTGGTGTGCTGAAGTAGCTCCTGCCCATAACTCTAGCGTTGAGACAACAGGATCAGGAGGTTCCAGGCCAATGAGCTACAAAGTGAAAATGTCTCAGAGGACACGGAGGGGAGAGAGGGAGGAAACCTTTCAATGTGAGTAATTTATTCCAATGTGAGTAATTTACATACAGCACTGGGCTACCCAGACCCCCAGACCATGTATCTGGTCAGCAACACAAACACCAGATTATCATACAGTCTGCTGGTCTACACAGTTACTGCATAGTCTCTACACATTTATTACATAGTCTCTACATAGTCTCTACGGTTATTACATAGTCTCCATAGTTACTACATAGTCTCCACACAGTTACTACATAGTCTCCACAGTTACTACATAGTATCTATACAGTTAGTACATAGTCTCCACAGTTACTACATAGTATCTATACAGTTAGTACATAGTCTCCACAGTTACTACATAGTATCTATACAGTTAGTACATAGTCTCCAGTTACTACATAGTATCTATACAGTTAGTATATAGTCTCCACAGTTACTACATNATAGTATCTATACAGTTAGTACATAGTCTCCACAGTTACTACATAGTATCTATAGTTAGTACATAGTCTCCACAGTTACTACATAGTATCTATACAGTTAGTATATAGTCTCCACAGTTACTACATAGTATCTATACAGTTAGTATATAGTCTCCACAGTTACTACATAGTATCTGTACAGTTAGTACATAGTCTCCACACAGTTACTGCACAGTCTCTACACAGCCTGTCTTCAAACTTTCCTTATTTGACCTAATTACTGGAAGGAAAAGCAACACCAAATAGCAATGAACAAGTCAATAGAGACTCCAGCCAAGCAACGCATCTTAGCTGGGTAACAATGCTAATATACTTTTCACTTCTGAGAGTTCATGTTGAATTGTGACACCCATTATGTGGCCATTCTCCTTGGCAAAAGAAACTTCATCCTATGTCCTCATATGAAGCCCATCACATCAGTAAATTTTTCCGGGATCTAGATTTCTTGGGAGCTTCCATGTTTTCAGCTATCTTCCTAATTTAGTAAGAAAATCCAGCAATAAAACCATAAAACCGTGAATGTTCTGCAAAGTTGATTACATGGCTCACAAACTACACTCACCCAGAACAGAAAGGAACCTGCTAAGGTCAACGCAACCTGAACCTGTGAGGCAGCAGTGCTGCTGTTCTGGACAGAGTCAACAGTTCTGACGTCACACAAGCGCGTGCCTGTACTGAGCCTCCATACAAAGATGCCTACTCTCAGGGTTGCCTACATTTTAGCCATTTAAAAAGTTAATTCCTTCTGCAATTTAAAGCCTTCCAAAGAAGTTATAATGAATTTAAAAGTGTCTAAAAAGCAAACAAACCAGGAATGAAATGATCAGTGTTCTTTGGCTTACTTTCAAATGTGCAATGAGTTTAAGTGTTTTATATTGAGAACTGAAAATTAAATATTTGTAGAAAACTAATGTAAAAATTTTAAGTTAGTAACTTCTATTGGGTTCCTTTAAAGTTGAAAAAAATCTAAAAAAGTTACAATCTGTGATATATGTAAACATAATTTTGTTCTAAACTAGTATATTCTAATACTTAAGATAAGTTATTCCGATTTCAAAATGCAAGAGAAAGAGTCTGCAGAGCTGTAACATTAGAGCGAGGGCAAACCTACAATGGAAAGCAGACATGGGAGGGGACAGGACGGCATGCACAAGTTGGCTGGAGCACTGCTCCTGAACCACGTAGCATACCGTTCTGCAAGCCTTCGGGCCTCTTCTGCCAACAGCGTCATGTTGTTTGGTTCCCCTGTAGATTCTGGTTGAGTGATTGACTGAAGAGGAAATGAAACATAGATTTTCAAAAGACTGAATTGTTTAAATTCAATAAAGCAAGTATTAACACTGATTATTGTGAAATCTTTTTCTGTTTGTTTTGGTTTGGTTTTTATTGAGACAGTTTCTCTGTAGCTTTAGAGCCTGTCCTGGAACTTGCTCTTGTAGACCAGGCTGGCCTCGAATTCACAGAGATCCACCTGCCTCTGCCTCTTGAGTGCTGGGATTAAAGGCATGTGCCACCACTGCTTGACTTAATTTTTGTTAATTCTTATGCAAAATATTTTTTTCTTATTTTCAGAGATCTTTAGTTCTGATCAGTACCTCTTGTTGGAAATTATTTCTATTTTGAGTGCTGCAGAAGAGGGAAGTGAGAGAAAGAACCTAGACATCCCCCTGTTTCTATCCAGGTCCTTCTGTTTTGTGACAGTTGTTGAGGTTAGAACCTGAGGTGGCCTCCTAAAGCTCCTGTGTTGGAAAACCTGATTCCTAGCTGGCATTTAGGGGTGGCTATGGAAGCTTACTTAGGAGGTGGGTCACTGGGATAGGCCTTTAGGGGTATAGCCTGTTCTGCTTCTGTCCCATTGGCTTTGCCCATGCTGAGCAACTGCGAGCCAAATAGGCCTCTATTGCTTTAAGCTGTTTCTGTTAGCTTTGGCACAACCGCTTCAATGAGTATGAGCAGCATGGCTCTCCTGCTCCGGGGTGCCAGGTAGGAGGATGAAGACATACTTGGGGCGGATCCTCGGCGGAGTAGAATGACCTGCTACAAATTTCCCAACAACCCACCCTACCTACCGGAACTTCAGAGTCACTCACCACATTGGCAGCAGCCATTTTCGCTTTCTCAAGCTCCCTGGAGGCAATCTCAATCAGTTGCTCTGTACTCTCCACGCGGGACCGTGCTTGTTCAGCCAAGATCCCGGTCTCTTCTATAGTATTCCGGATATTCTGCAATCGGCTAATTTGGCTATGTAGACTGCTATTCACCCTCTGAAGGCGATCCATCAAATTCTGATCTACATCTGAAAGAGCATTGCAGACAGACAGCCTGAAAATGATCATCATACCATCCATGTGAAGATGAGGTGCTCTGTATCTTCATTATCACCAACAGCATCTTCCCTAACCCCCAGCAGAGGTGATGTCTCTACTGTACCCTGGCATGCGTGCACTGTTCCTAACCTCACTGTCTGTCCCAGGTGACTGAGTCCCTTTCCTATCCATCACTGGGTCCACAACCTTACACAAAAGTCAGCAAAGCAGAGACAATCAAGCATGTAGATGGATGAAGGAAAGGAAAATGGATCTTCATACTATGTCAGATTTAATCACAACTGCATAATATTGAAGTGTCGTCAGCCCTAAAAACCTGACACATAACTATTAAAAACTACATTTGAAGCAGATGCCAGGTGTAATGATGGACGCTTTTAATTCCAGCATTCAGGAAGCTGAAGCAGATGGCTCTCTGTGTGTTCCTGGCCAGTCTAGTCTACATAGAATGGAGGGATACAAAATAAAACCCTAACTAATCAAAATCAAACAAACAAAACAACACTGAAGTATGGTAAATACAGCTTCTTTGCTCCTCCCCATTCCACCTCTATCCCAACACATGTATGCAATTTTCAATTGGATCTCTGCTTCAACAGAGTCCCTCAAACTGCACTTTACTATTCCATTGAACTTAAACCTCATGCTTGGGTCCCAATAAATCAAATAATTATAAACCTGTGCAAATATAAAGGCTGCCAGTATTAAATTCTCACATGTCAGGAGGTTTTATTAACATACAAACATTCAAGTTCTATTTAAAATCGACCAGTTCTTGGAACAGAAGAGAGCCTGGAAATAAACCCATATATCTGCAGCCAGCTAGCTTTCAAAGAGTTTAAATACATACCAGGAAAATGAGAGAGAGTTGGGTCAATAAATAGGACTGGAAAAGCAGACTACCACACAAAGAATGAAGCTGTACCTTTAACCCTACCAGTTAAAAACACCAACTTAAATGAACTAAGCACTTGAATAGAAAGCCTAAAATAAGGAAATTACTGAAAGAAAACAAAAATGCTTCAGGACTCTAGAACTGGCAAGGATTTCTTGGACAAGGCCCCAAAAACTCAGGAAATAAAAGCAAAACTAGACAAATGCAATTACATCAAACTGAAAGGCTGCACAGCAAAGGAAACCACCAAGAACATGGAGACAGCCAAGATGGGGGGACTGTAAGTACAAGCTGTGCACCTGGCAGCCCTAAGAACTTAAAAACTCATTACTGAAAAGGGGAAAAAGTTAACAAATGGGCAGCACACATAAACAGACATTTCTCAAAAGGTGACACACACGTATCTGTAAAAATGTTTAACCCTGTCAGTCATCAGGAAATTCAAGTCAAAACTTCAATGAGAGACCGCGTCACCTCAGTCAGTACAGCTACAACCAAAGAGACTGAGGTGAACACGTGCTGGTTGAGGGCATAGAGAAGGGCAAATCTGCACATTCTGTCAGGAATGGGAGTCAATGCAGCCATCATGGAAAACACTCAGCACTAACCAACCTGATCCACCAATCCCAATCCCACATGCAAGGGGATGTCAAGGAGACACCTGCAACCCCATCACTGAGACACTCTTCTCAGTAGCCAATCAGCCAAAACAATAAATGGGTCTACCAATTAATGATTAATGAAACAGTCCATAAACACAAAGAGACAGTGTGACTGTGAGAAGGAACGAAATCCTATCATCTGCGACCACAGAGATGGAGTGAGTGTGATAATTCTGTGAGCGAAATACACTCACAGAGCAAAGAGCACCGGACCTCACCCAGATGTGGAAGTTTAAAACAGTGTGAGTGTGCGAGCGCGCAGCAGAAGGCAGGGGCGGGGGAGGGTGGGCAGAGCCTTAGAGAGCACTAAGAAGTCCTGATGCACTGCTGAATAGTGAGTGGGGCAACCAGGAAAATCAATGCTTAAAAAAGCTGGAAGAAAGGGTCTTGAAAGCTTTAACCATAAAGAAATACTAAATGTTTGAGAAGAAGATATTTAACCTGATTTAAGCTCTGTGCAATGCATATATGTAACCACATCAAAACATTAATACTCTATGACTATATATATTTTTTATGTTCAATGTATTACTTAAAAATAAGGGAGGTTGAGAACCACTGCTTTAGACTCTGAGGAACCAAGTGCCATGCCTCACTGTTCAGTTCTCTAGATGGCACCAGAAAAGACAACAGAGACACTAACTGCTCATGTCAACTGTCCTTCAATTCCAGTGTCTACCTGTCAGCCCTGAACCGTCCATGTCATCTTCTTTCAGATCTGCAGGTTCGGTTCCATTACAAGGGAGTCCTTAAAGTACAAAGGCTAGCCTGAACCTACGCGGGGAAGGCCAGCTGGGAATCTCAGAAAGAGAATTCTACCCAAGTCTATGGGAGGATCCCAGGGCTAGAGGAAGCAACAAACCACCATGCTGCCAGCTTGCAGGTGGTGCTAGGAAGTATGGTGAAGTTTCCGGCCAGCAGATTATCTACGTGGGCACAGGAAAATACGTGGTTACTGTGGCAGAGGACGTGGCCAGCAGCTCAGCCATATCAAGTAACATAGAATGATAAGTGCCCAGACTTGCTGCCCTTCTTTGGCCCTGGGCCTACTTTTGTACATTGGTGGTACTGGCCAAGAGCTTGCTGTCATGCTGTGGTTAGCCTAACTGACAAGTCAGAATATAACCAACCCTACCCTATGCGTTAGAGTACACCAAACAACATAGGAATCTGTTGTTCTAATAGAGTATGTGTCAATGGAAAACCACATGCCAAAGTGGTTGACACAATGAACATCCTAAGTGGGAGGGTGGTCCATTCTTCCTAGGAGTGTGTACCACTTAAAATGACACCAACAAACACCCCCAAACAAATATGCAGATGCATCTAACATTATAATAAGCCACCGACATCTTATGCTTTCAATTTCTAAAAAATATCTCACATGGAACAAATTGTGGACTCTCATAAAAAAAGAAATCAAACAAACTTGCCAAAACAAAATGTCCAGTTACTTCCTTCCCTATTTCAATAATCATCTAAAATTAAAACTCTATACATAAGTGATACTTATATGAAGAAAAAAAGCAACATATTTAGTTTCTGATCTAAATTTTTAGATAGGCAGACTTCTCCATGTAACTCCAAAATGAATATATATCTATAAATTCAAAGTGGAGTTGGTCACTGCTGCCCCATGCATGCTAACTTTAATGAACATTTACTATGTGCCTCTGGGAACACACTTGTCCCATGATACTCAGGGGACTCCGCCTGATGGTGAGCATTCTGTAGACAGGAACAGCTTTTCCCACCTTCCCACCACTGGGACCGAGTTTAACACCAGGCTTACTACAGGCACTCAACCACTATAGAAAGAGTCTGCTCAAGTTTAGAAAAAAAGCTTAGTTCAGAGTAAGGATTAAAACCAAAAACTTAAAGTGATCCAAAAAGCAAGTATTTGATTTAAAATAACATTTTAACTTTAAAGTTTTTAAAAACAAGTTTCTTTGAAAGTCAGTAGAGTGTTTTAAAATATCTGTCCTCGAAGTCTGAGGCTGATCTCCTTTCTCTCTTCCATCGCGTCATAGCGTGTGCAGAAGACCTTAGGATGGGCGTGGTACATATGATGTGCACTTTTATGTAATGCTAACACATAGCATGCAAATCAGACAAATGTTTTCATACACAGGCACTGATTTCTAAGGCTTCTTTTTTACAAATGCCAAGTGTTGCATATTCAGTAGCTAGTTGTTCAACCAATGCTTGAAGACAGTGGTTTTTATTTTGTTTTGCTTTTTTGTTCTCAGAGTCACAGTGAAGAAAATAAAGCCATACACTAAATAAATTCTCACCCACTAGAACAGTGGGAGATTAAAAATCAAAATTCTAATTTTCTTCTTATAAAAGTGCTTCTCAGAAGTTGTAGCTGGAAAACAAACATCCTAAAAAATGCTTGAAAAAAGGCAGTTCATGCCTGTAATCCTAGCACTTAGGAGGCTGAGGACTGCCACATATTTGAGACCAGCTTGAATATACATGAGTGCCAGGTCAGCTTGAGTTACAGTGAGACTGTCTAAAATAACATTTAAAAAACAAAAACATATTCTGCAAGTAGTTTAAAAACTGAGAACTTTATAAAAAAACATAGTAATTGTAAACTAGAAACGAGTCATAGTGGCTCAGCATGATCATGTATACCTTTGACCTCCTGAGCCTCACGAAGAAGGTCTGTGACCTCTCTTTCTGCCTCCTTCAGTCTGTCCTCAAAGGCTTGGTCCGTCACCGTCTCGTCCCCGGTTCCGAGGTTTGCTATGAGGCTCTCTAACTCCTGGAGTTTCACTCGATGCTCAGCAACCTGAGGAGGACAAGAGAGCTTGGCTGTGCTGCAGGAACCACAGGGAGCTCCGGAGGTTGGAGGACTGTGCCCCTCACACACGCCTGCTCATACAGGCAGCACAGGCAGAAGTCAGAGGACTGTGCCCTCACACACGCCTGCTCACACAGGCAGCACAGGCAGAAGTGGCTTGTCTATTCCTCTGTCTTCCAAAGCAAACGCTTAGAACCACTCTCTCCCTGCACACACAGTCTACTGAGGGTTTTCCTGCTCCCCCCGAGCAGCTGAGATCTCTGCCAGGCCTCTCAAACTGAACCCAGAACCTGTCCTTTCTGGGGATTCCCAGTAGACAGCACCTCCAGCAACATTAAGCGAAAACCTCAAGGTTCAAGGCCCTTTCTTGAGTCTTCCTTTTCCCTACCCTGCTCTCTCACCCCACCTATTTATCCCACCCACCCAAAGGCTCTCCCTTCATCCCATCCCTAGTGACCACTCTTCATGTGGTAGTCAGGACACTCCTCTGAAAATACAACTGGACTTCTGTACACATCCATCATATTTGGGACTAATTCCTAAAGTCCTCACTTACCGTCAACACAGTCCTATAGAACCTGCCACCAACCAAGTTCCTCCGCAGGGCAGGATCCAAAAGCTCCCGAGGTCCAGGCCTTTGCCCAGCATTCCTCCTCACATGGCTCCCTCTCCTCACCCTTGGCTTTCATTTCACAAGAGTTTCCTTGCAGAGGCATTACCCAGTTTCCCATAGATATTATCCTTTCCTACTCTTTCAGCCTCTTATCTTGGGTGTTCTCTTGTGTACGCAGTTCTGGTCACTTCCCCCTAACTAGAAAGTATGCCTCTGAGAAGAGAGACTAGATCAAATGTGTTCACCATTTTTTCTCTCTGGAGCCCAGAGTATACTGAGTTTCCACTTGGTGTCCTCTGAATAGATGAGAAATGAATGAATGAATGAACGAACAAATGAATACACTATTGCCAGCTTACCTTATCTTTCACCAGCCGGTAACAAGCTGGACACTCCTGGCAGCCAGGCCAAGAGCGATTGTAGAAATAGTTCTCTTCACATTGGTCACAGCGATTTCCCACAAAGCCTTCCCTGCATTCACAGCGGCCATCGTCTTTACACTGGAGTGAAAGGGACCCTTCGTGATGACAGTCACAAGCTACAGAACAAGAAGACAACTAAGACAATTCTCATCTGAACTGGTTGTAACATCATTCTAAGCACTTAGAAAAATTCATTTATGAGATCTTAGATAGGTAAGTCCATTTAGCAGAGAAGACAGACGTTTTAAGTTGTAAATTAAAATGTGCACCGTTTGGGGCACACTTTTTGTGTGTGGTGTATGTGTTCATCTGTGAACACACATACATGCTTGTGCCCACAGAGGCCGGGATCACCACTGGGTATCTATCCTCCTCTATCACTTTCTGCCTTACTTCTGTCGTTGTTTGGTTTTTGAGACAGGGTCTCATTATGTAGCCCTGACTGGCCTGGAACTCACTATATAGACCAGGCTGGCTTCCAACTCACAAGAGATCTGTCTACCTTTGCTTCCTGAATGCTGGGATTAAAGGTGTGTGCCACTGTGCCTAGTTCCCAACAATAGGGAAGACTGGCTCGCTAATGAACTCCAAGGATCTACCTGTTTCAGCCCTGCAGGTACAGATGCACAGCTACCTTTTTATGTGGGTGCTGGGGATCTGAACTCAGTTCTTCTTGCTTGTATGGCAAGCACTTTATCCACTGAGCCATCTCCCCATCCCCTTGGGGCACAGTCACTACAGAATTACCAGAATGGTAGAGAATGTGCCTCCGAGAAGTAGAGGAAAGGGAAGTGAGGCGAGCCTGGGCTACTCAGGGAAGGGAAAAAAAAAAAACCCTGTGTCTCTGTGTGTGTGTGTGTGTGCGTGTGTGTCTGTGTCTGTGTGTGTGTGTGTGTGTGTGTACACATGGTGATTATTAAACTAAGTAGTGTTCTTTTTCACACGCTTCAGGAATTCCTCTCTACTTTCATCTTTCCACAGCTTAAATTTCTCTAAGAAATAAGAAAATCCAAACGCTAATACTTCTCTTGCACTATTTTTCACTTTGTTTTCTCAGTTTGTTCACTGAGCTGAGTCAGTGACTTATGCTGCATTCCACTGGAGAAACGAAGGAATTCAGAAAACAAGAACCCAAACCGTTCTGATTTCCAGGCAAGTGTTTATGCCAAGGAGAAGCAGATGTTTATATCCAGCCAAACCAAAAAGGCCCCACGGGTAGAGAGTAAGCACAGTGAGTCAACAAATACTGAACAGAACCCATTACTGTTCCCTTACCTGCAACGATAATGTGATCAATAAACAAGTTTCATGAGGCAGAGTGGGCAAGCTCAGGGCTCAGAAGGAGTTTGGTTTTTTTTTCTTTAGAAAACAAGATTACTAAGAGAAGTATAAAAAACTCACAAAAGATGAAATTAACAGGGCGGTCACAAAGGAAACAGAAAAGCCCTTGATTTCCAGAGTTTTATAATATTCACAGACTAGCCACACAGGCTATCGGGGTTCTCTCTGTGTTTAGAGCATTAGTTGGAGTTGGGAGACACGGCCTGCAAAAGCCACCATTGATGCCACACAGGCTATCGGAGTTCTTTCAGTATTTACAGTATTAGCCGGAGTTGGGAGACACTCCAACTCAAGCACTGCAAGCCACCATTCTTACGTTTGCAGCCTTCGGGGCCAAATCCGAAGTGGTTGGTCTCACAGCGCTCACAGTGCTGACCGGTGATGCCAGGCTGGCACTCACACTGACCAGTGCGGATGTCACACTGCCCGTTGGTGGAACCCAAAGCATGGCAGTCACACCTGAAAAGAAACACAAGACATTTCTAAGGTAAGAAAAGCAGATTGTAAGCAACATTCTCTATCAAAGGCAGTGTATTAAAGACCATTAGGTGGAATGTTAAGTCCCTAAAGTTCTAGCCCTTTCTGTGAGTGCTGTTCAGGGCTCTTCATCAAGCCTCACCTGCACCAGGACGCTCCAATCTGAAACCCTACCAGCGCTGACCAAGAACTGGACAGAGATTCCCAGGCCACAGTCCTGCAGAGTCTGTCCCTTAAATCCTCTCAACGCGGTGCTTTTCCTATGTAAGGCCCTCAAAACAATTCCTGAACAACATCAAGCCAGCCACTAACTGTGACCTGAGAAATTGTACTTCTTATGGTATACACAGCAAAGGTCACTTCTCCCCTCTCCAAAGTCTCACCTCTCACAGCCTTGGCCACTCTGCAGGTTGTAGAAGCCAGGGTCACAAGCGCCACAGTCCCGGCCCGACACATGAGGCAGACACTTGCACTGCCCAGTCACGGGGTTACAGCTGCTCTGTTGCTGCACGGTCCCGTAGGGATTGCAGGCGCAGGCTGGGGGTGGGGGGAGACAGAGAAAGCAACAGATGCAAATCACCAGGGAGAACAGAGCACAGGTCTTTAGGCCTGTGTTGTCAGGTGCAGGAGCCGCACAGTCACATACAGTGTGTCTGGGTAATCTGGATGTACCATCCACTGAAACACATGCTGGCTTTGTTGATGTCTGGTGGAATTTCATTAACAGTTTTCAACTAATTATCAGCTGAAGCAATAAAATGGTGGTTATATTAGGTTAAACGAAATATATTAAAATGAATTCTCCTGTTTCACTTTTTTAATGCGTTGTCTAGCGATCTTAAGTTGTGCAAGTTGTTCACACCGCATTTTCACAGGGCAGTACTGAATTTGCACAAACTTCTGTCAGTACTGAAAGAGACACACGATGAATGTGCACATCAAGGTGTGTGTGCCCGAATCTGGCCAGTGGCTGACCTTTGCATTTGTCTGCAGGATTGGGAGCCAGGGGATTGCCGAAAAACCCTTCTTTGCACCGGTCGCAGTAGAAGCCGGCGGTGTTGTAGATGCACTTCAGACATTCTCCTGTCAGGCGGTTGCAGTTGCCAACCGCATTGGGGTCTATGTTGTCGTTACACTGACATGGACGGCACAGTCTCACGGGCCCATTGCTGCCCAGAGGGTCTCCAAAGTAGCCGTCATCACAGAGCTCACATCTCTTGCCTGGGAACGAGAGAATCAGAGGGTAAGGAAGAAAGGCCTGAGGCACTCCTGCTGTGGATCACCAACGGGGACATACTGTCCAGTCTGGCCATAACATACAAGGGCTTGTGCTACATACACAGTGGCTCAACAGTACCGTGCCAGTCCACAGAAGGAAAGGCCAGGTTCACAGGAGCCATTCATTTAGGAGAAAGCAACACTACAGCACTATACAGTTTTCTGAATTCATATTTTCTCATAGAAAGCCTTATCAAGAGACCCAGGCTGTGGCCCCAACACTGGGCCAGGTCAGTGGAGTGGTCTTGACATACTCATTCAGTAGGATGGTCGCTGGTTTGTCTACATCATTTCAAATTCTCTGACAACCTAGATCACATGTTAACATTCTTGGTAAATGGGACAGGCTCAGGATTTACCAGCCTCTACATTCCCCAAAATAGCACATCCACACAGGCTTTGGCTGAACTTGGGAAAAACGAAGCACTACTTTTGATGCTTTAAGTTTTCCAAACAACAGGGTGAGCAGGGTCTTTCTTATCTTCTAAAAGGCATACACCATCCCTGTAGTGATAGGGGAGCAGGCCTGCTTTTCATCTGGCCCAGATCCAGCACGGCTAGCTTATACCCTGAAATAACAACACACAAATTGTATTCATTTAAGCACTGTCTGGCCCATTATATC
>LOEQ01004163.1:52087-62937 GCA_001685075.1 Bramus lutescens | reverse complement strand
ATACAATTTGTGTGTTGTTATTTCGGGGTATAAGCTAGCCGTGCGGGACAAAAAGCAGGCCCGCTCCCCTTTTCACTACACATCCCTAGTTGAGAACTACCAGCCAGTGTAAACCAGAGAGAGAACTCTAAAAGAGAACCAGGTACCACCCAGTATCCTATGGAAGCTCTATTGACCAGCAGGAAGAAAGTGGAGCCAGACTCAGGCTCTCTCCACCATGCTCGTTGCTCTCCTCCATCCTTTCCTTCCCTGCCATTGCCAGCTCAAGATGGGCTCTTGACATCTATGCAGCCAATAGGGCCTAAATGAGCCTAACATTTCTTAAGCATTTGGTCTATTAATTCTCTAAACAACTGTAGGTGAGCGTCTGCTATGTGCATGGGCACTCTTCCAGGCTGTGAGCGAGGTGGGTGTGGTCTCTGCTCCAATGACACTTAGGTTGTGTGTTGGTTGGGAGGATCAGCACAAACACACACACACACACACACACACACGTGCGCGCGCACGTGCACAAGACTTCAATGGAGACAATTACAACAGCATTAAACCAAACAGAGACGGCTCAAATGATTGTGAAGGTGAAGGCTACTGTAGACTGGGTGTGAGACATTAGGATGAGAACAACAGACGAGAATTCTGCCAGGAAAATACCCATGGGAACGTTTTTAATCACACACAGAAGCAGAACCAACAAGCCCAAGTCAGACCAAGGTGGCAGGAAGAAATCTGGATTTAAACTGAAGTGTTGTGATAAGCTACTAGAGAGTTCTTTCTGTTTTACATTCGTTTGTCTGTGTACACAAATGCCATGGCCTGACCACTGGGATCAAAGGAAAATTAGTGAGAGTTGGTTCTGTTTCAACTGTGTGTGATCCCAGGACTGAACTCAGGTCTGGAGGCTTGACAGCAAGTGCTTTCCCCACTGGACCATCTCAGTCCCTGGAGAGTTCTTACGTGGTACCATCATAGAGCATGGTTACATACATAATCTCAGCACTTGGGAGGCTGAGCTGGGAAGATCACAAACTTGAGGTTATCCTGGGAGTTTTAGACCAGCCTAAACTACAGAGTAAGATGACTCAGAAGAGAAAACACTGGTAAAGTAACATAAACTGATTCCCTTGTAAAAGGATTATTCCGGCTCCTCCATGAAGAGTGGATCTCAGGAAAGCAGGTGAAGCAGGGAGCCCCATGAGAGAAACAACCTCAGTTGAGAGGCCACGGTGGCTAGAACTGGGACAGCAGCAGTAAAGGAAGGAGAGGGAGGGTTGTTTCTAAGAAGTGAAAGAAAGAATCACCAAGTGTAAGCCCAAGGATTTTAGCTTGCACAGGCAGATTGTGTAGTCTACAGACCACTGGAAAGGGAAAGGGTTAGAACTGGGGAAAAAAAGATTTATTTGAGACTGTAGCTATGTGAATCTGGAAAAAACTGGAGGAAATTAGCACACTCAATTTGCGTGGCTCTCGGGGTTTACTGAAGGGGCTGCGACACAAGGCTAGGTAAAAACGGGGACTCACAGGATGGTGTGACAACCTGTGCTCCAGGCAGCATGGAGAGAGCAGTTGCCAGATCATAAAGTTGGAAGAGCTCTCGAGGTTACCTTTCAGAAGCTCAGAACTTCAACTTGGGGTCACCAGCCCTAAGGACCCCATCAAGATGGGCAAAAACTGCCCTCCTCCTCTCTGATCTCAGGTGTACGCTTCTGGCTACCCCAACTCCACAGGAGGCTGGATCTGACGCAGCACGCAGGTCTCATGGGGTAGGAAGAGGTGGAGAGCAGATGCGGAGGGTAGACAGTATGCCTCCAGCCCTTCATCAGGTGGGGAAGGAAAGCAGCAATAGGCCATTACTCAGGAGAGGAGGCCCAGGACTGAGGATACGGATTTTGTAATCCCAGGCAGAAGTCTGAAAAGATCTGATCACCTAAGGGAGGAGTGTGGCTCAAACGCAGATGGAAATCCACAGCTGAGATAAAGAGAAGACCAAGGAGAGTGGCAGTTCTGACCACAGAGGGACAGTTGGCTGGCACTGCCCAGCATGGCCACAACACTGACTGCTGAGCACTACACCTGACAAACAGAAGCAGGGGGCAATAAGCAGAGCAAAAGATATGGGAGGTGAGGTAGGACAGAAAACAGAATGCAGAACGCAGGAGACTAGGAATGAGGGACCCTCCTGGCCCTGCTGAGGGCAGCACCAGCCTCCCTCAGAGCCATCTCCATGTGAGCACAAGGGCAGCATTCCAGGCACGCTGATAATGCAGTTACTCCACACGTGATCTATACTTCAAAAGCTTGAAACTTGCTTCATAGCAAACTACAACAGAGACACAAGGTAGCCTGCCTTTCATTTTAAAGTTTAGGGTCACATTTCAAATCCTGCACTCCTTATACAGCTTTGAGTGAGTGACACACTGTTCCAGTCCTGGCTTTGTCTTTCTGTCCTTCATAGCAGAGACAAGGGAAGCCAGGGAGGGGTCATGACCAACTTTGAAATACCGAAAGGATGATTTAAAAAAATAATTTTTAAACTGCCATTTCACATTAACAATTCCAGACAAGCCTACGCTAAAGGCCAGTTTGGGTTCTCACGTTGTGAGAGATGATGACAGACCCAAAGCCTGGGTTGCAGCCGCAGCCCACCCGTGTCTCACCACACAGCCTTGGACGTGGCCCTCACTGTTTCTACACATTTGTCCCTCCCAGGTGAGGACAGCTGAGGCAGGCCGTGCAAATGCTGACAACTCTACAGAACACTGAAGGGGGGATGAGCAGGGCACACTCACCGGCCGTGCCAGTTGGACAGTGCGTGCACACCACTTCCTTTGTCTTGGGAACAACGGCACAACTTGAGCCACCAGGGCAGGGACAAGGCTGGCAGTCAGAGGAGGTGCCCAAGGTTGAATCTCCATAGTATCCGTCACTACACTTCTCACAGTGAGGGCCATCTGTATTGTCTCTGCAGTTACAGACACCTATTTTGGAAACAGATAAAGGTAAGTCATTAGGTATGTAACATGTTAATCAATGGGTGCCACTACTAATGGCAAAAGGACCCTCAGGTCCAGCAGTGGCCTCAGGGCCTTCTCACCTGTCTCGGGGTCACAGGTCTCACTGTGTCCATTGCAGGTACAGAGCACACATGGGCTGTAAGGTCCAAGACTCGGAGTTTCTCTTCTGTAGCCTGAGAGACACATCTCACAGAACTGCCCTCCATACCCCACGGGACAGGTGCAGGACTCCACCCAAGTTGCAGGGACTCCGGGCCCAGGACGAGCACTTGCCAAGGTGACGTCATCCAAATACCCAGCACCTGTTTGTGGTGTGGGAACAAGAACCACTGAAGTGCCTTGCAGGGTCCAAACGCTTATGAAGAGCCAGCAACACGTAAGAGCCAGACCCAAGAGTCCAGACAAAACTGACATCACTAACCAGGAATGATTACCAGAAAATAGCATTTAAGACAAGCAGGTACAGGATGCTAAGCACACGGAGGAGAGTTATGGCAAACTTATAGAAACACACAAACATGATTATATAGCTCTGACAAGTATACAATAACCCCAAAGCCATTGTGCCATGTCAGGACACGCTTCCATTCCCATAAGGACAACAAGGTTTACACTGAGTTAGACGATGGTCCATCTGATCTAGCAGAACCAGTGGCAATGTTCTAAGGGTATAAACATGGGCTTTGGAGATACTATCATGTTTCCCTTCAATTCTATTCTACTGGAGTCCTTCACAGTCTTTTGCCTAAAGTACATTCCTTCCATGTTATGAAGCATTGCTTTCTGTTTATATAATTCACGTGGAAACTGACCACCTAGGCCAAAGGATACTTAATAGTACTGGCTTGAATGTAGCTTTTAATATGTTTCTGGTTTTTGCCAGTCAGATCATGAGTTATGATGTGCTTCTAATATCTAAACATTCTTACAGCTCCCTGGCCTAAAAATACTCTTCTTTCAATCTTGCTCCTACTCTTAAATGATAACACATCTCTTTTCCTCTCTTGCAGTCAAACTTCAAGAGAATATTCTTCATTTTACCGTCTCTCATTCAAAATTACCTTTCAGAGAGTCCAGTGATCTTCCTCAGTTTCACCATGGAGCAAAAGCCAACCTCCTCACCAGTGGCTTCTCAACCCCCACCTAAACCTGGCAGTGGTCTTGTCCTCAACCTCCAATTATTTCCTTCTCCAAATTCTTTTCCTCCCTTGGCCTCAGGGCATAGCCCTCAACTGTGTTTCTAGGATCCCATTCCCTTTCTCTGTTTTCTGCCATATTTCTAAGGTTAAAAGTAAATATCCAAAATGTAGACACAATCTACATCTGTAATTCAAACTTCTTCCAAGGGCTCAGATCCACATTAGTAATTACTCATAAGACATTTTTATATGGACATTCATGCAGAGAGCTCAAAGACAAGCAAACCCAAGACATCCAAGCTGCAATCTTTACATTACCAAAGAGGGAAAAGTCCTCATTAGTAAGTGCTTGAAGGCATATTTTTAAACTTTTATATAATATTAAAGCAAATGTTTACTGGATAATATATGATTTCTCATAATTTAGCCAATAGTTCAAATCACTTGATAATTACATGGCAGTAAATAAAAAGAAATGAAGATTAAGCAAACTGAGCCAGACTTTAAGAAAATCTTATATAATGGAATTTCAATTGGTTTATTAATTATAAAGTAATACTGTCACTGAATATTCTACAGATCCTTGATGATGGTTTCAACGTGCATTTTAATACACAGGTGATAACAGTCTGGACCACTGTGAACATATAAGAACAGGACCTTTTCTTTACCATGAGTCTTCCTACCTCACCATCTTAATTATTCCTAAACTGTATCACAACTTACTCCTCTCACTGTACGTGCCCCGGATCTTGATAGAGGTCAAGTTGTTTAGGAGCTTCTGAAATTCAAAGGGGGAGAGAGTGGGCCTCCAAGGGTAATCTGTTGCTTCATGGAGCCTGGAGAGAAAGAAAGGGCACATAACCTCTATAAGAAGAGTCTGCAAGGAGACTGCTCTGCTCAGTGATGCCACTGCAGGCAATACCGGCACGCTAACCAAATAAAGAAGAGCCTTTCCAGTTTCTCAGACAACTAGAAAAGAGAAGATAAAAGAAGGCTCATCTCAATAGTCCATAAGGTTTTTTTTAGAGAGAATTTTGATATGTAATCTAGGCTGGCCTTAAGCTCTTGGCAATCCCCTTAACTCAACCTCCAATAAATAGTCTAGGACAACAGGTATGAGCCACTACCTCTAGCCCAGAAGCTTTTCTTTAACACACACCTTGAGGCCAGATCAACTCAGATAAAACAAGAAAACCCCACTTTTTCTTTCTCCGTTGTCAGGTCTGAGTTGACAGAGAGCACCGTCTCACCTGAAGATGTACTTCACAGCAGTCTCGCTAGGATAGGAATTGCCCTGGGCAATCAAAGGCACGGAAACTCTCAAGCCAGCTCCTTCAAGCACGAGATCTTCTGCAGAGAGGCGAGTGTCCCGTCTGTCCACTCGGAAGGAGAAGGAAAGGTTCTGCCCATAACTCAGAACCTGGTTACCCAGGAACTTGGCTGAAAGGCAGACATTAGGCTGAGTCAGAATGTGACCATAACAAAGAGAAGCACCCAGACATCCACGTTGCCTTCCGGCCTCACTTACCAGGGGTGATGAAGTACCTAGGAAAGTAACTGTCTGAGATCACGGCAATGTCCTGCCTATCTGAGGACCACTCAAGAGATGCCTCCGAGCCATCTCTCTGTTCCACACGCCACCCATCCTCATCTGCAGGTAGAGAATGAAGACACACAGGCACATTTATATGACAAGCATCCTATATGCAGGCCCACAAAATATGACATTGAACTTTATATAGAGAAAATCATCAATACTAAAAATTTTGACCCCAGACCTCTATATATGCTATCCCCGAAAGATACATTTTGCTGTATTTTTAATGAAACATTTATAGTCAACTGCTTACTACAGTCGGTGCTCTAAAACCATATGTATGTTTTCATTAAAGGGCCACACAAGAAAAAAAATACACATTAAATAACATCAAACATTCCTAGTATCAAAAACCCTCCCAAGTTACTGAATCAAAAAACTACCCATGTAGCACTGGTCTCAGAGCTCTAGGGGCCCAAGAGTTGAATAAGGGCTGAATTACCAATCTGAAAGGTGGAGGAGATATTGTAAACACTGTAGCCAGCAGCATTTGTGCACACAGAGGAATGCCCGAAGCAGAAGCAGGGTGTGCAACCCTTAGGATTAGAAGATTCCAGATTGAAAAATCCAGGCTTGCATCTGAAAGAGATGAAGGCATCATCAGTCACCGTTTTTTCACCCGAAATCTGACACCTTGAGAACAACAGTTGGAGAAAGATGGAGCTACCTCTCACAGCTGAAGCCTTCGACGTTTTCTTTGCAGACACATCTTCCTGTTTCAACATTACATTCATCCATGCTGCCAGACGGGTTACAGGAGCACGGCCTGCTCAGCGGGAACGGAACACAACAATGAAAGGAAGAGTGAGGAAAGGGACCCACTCTTGGAGCCAACGGCTTTACGTAAAGGACAGAGTGAACTCCTGTTACTTTTATATTTGGTTTCAGAGGAGAATACTCATCGTCCATGATGAGACCTAACACTGTGCACAGTAACTTAAATCACTAAAAACCCTGTACTCTACAAACCCCAGGGGCATCATCATGGTAGTCTTGAAGCTTGCTGACCATCCCTCCTGGAAAAGTGTTCCCAATTTCCTGTGCAGATTCAGGACCCATCTCTGGTTCTGAAAACATTTACCTGCATCCTGCCTCGGTGAGGGAATGGAATCCAGGCTGGCAATGGTCACACTTGTCACCCATCACTCCTGGCTTGCAGCTGCATCTGCCGTAACTGTCACACTGTGTGCTGAGAGAACCTAAGATTCAACAAGTTCATGTTCAGTTCCACATCTGGACAGATGGGGACATAAAACCAGTGTCAAAAGAAACTCGAGCAGAAGCTAAAAGCAATGCCTGATGGCCAATATGTAATCTCTAGATGCTCAGAGAAAACAAGGACCAAATTCCAAACTAGAGCTCTCTGTAAATCATAGCTTCATAATTTTTTACAATAATAATTAATAATAATCTCGAACAAAACAGTTCCCAGGAATATACTGTGTACAAAGGCCAGTCACCTCTCTGGCCATCAGACATTCCTTAAGATTCTCATCTAGAATTTCACTATACATTGGCACAAACAACAAAATATTAGCCTAATTCAAAAAATAAAAAGCACAAGCAACCAAATGCTGTGTGTCTCTAGACACACACTAACATGCTAGACACAGCTCAGCCCTCTGAGGAGATTAGACTAAACAAAATCATTAACAAGGGGAAGCCTCCCTCAGGCAAAGTTCAGATGGTCTCTATGACCCAGCTGCTAATTATTTACAGAACTACTACTTCTTTTATACACACTAGAAAATTATCTGAAAGTTCAACTTCACCAGAGTGAAGGAGAGCCATGGAGGCAGGACAAGGCATTAGAAGGCTAGAACAGCATGCATACTGCTGCCCTTAACTGCGCACACGCATACTGCCGCCCTTAACTGTGTACACACATACTACCACCCTTAACTGTGCACACACATACTACCACCCTTAACTGTGCACACACATACTGCTACCCTTAACTGTGCACACACATACTGCTACCCTTAACTGTGCACACACATACTGCCGCCCTTAACTGCATATACGCATACTGCCGCCCTGAACTGTGCACACGCATACTGCCGCACTTAACTGTGCACACACATACTGCTACCCTTAACTGTGCACACACATACTGCTGCCCTTAACTGTGCACACACTCAGGATGCCAAGCTTTTTTCTGGGTTCAGGGGACTCCTGTGCCATTTTACTGCATCCAGTGGAACGGCTCCTTCCTGTCACTCACCAACAGGACTGCAGTGGCATGGAGAGCAGGCTTCAGTGTTCCCAAGGCGGAAGAAGTTCTCCCGGCATCTCTCACACTTGGCACCATCCGTGTTATCCCGGCAGTTGGTACAGTGGCCACCATGTCCAGTTGAACGGTATAGTTCAGGGTCAAAGTAGCATTCTTGGGATCGGCCATTGCAGTCACAGGCTATAGATCAAATCATACAAGTTATATCAGATGTGTACACCTTTAAAAAGAAAATGTACACGTGTATCTGAGTGAATGTCATGTGTGTGTGTGTGTGGGAGGCCTACAGAGGCCCAAAGAGGTGTCAGGTGCCCTGGAGCTAGTTGTGAGCCACCCAATGTGTGCTTTATTGGGAAATAAACTCTGGAAGAGGATGAGAGTTCTTGACCTCTGAGTCATCACTATGGCCCCCCAAGAAAGCATTTTAAAAGACCCCAAGAAAACCAAATCACAATTCCCTACATCTCTGTGGCAGGTAATATAGAACAACTACCAGGCACATTGTTTAAAGAAAACCAAGTAGAAAACCAACTTTAGATAGCCTGATCATCACTTACTAGGAAATATCCATCCTTATAGAAAAGGGATAATCACATACATATACTCAGAAAAGAATCTGTCTCCCAATAGCTGTTAATCCCTAAGAGCCAGGTCAAATGATCCATTTTCTAACTGTTCATATAATGTTGGCTGGTCTGGAACTCACTATGCAGACCAGGTCTTGAAGACAGAGATCTGCCTGCCTCTGCCTCCCCAGTGCTGGGATAACAGCATGCACTACTGTTGTGATCCAGCTGCCCTCCCCCGACACTTCCTTGTGGTCTGTAATTGACAACGATGTTTGTGTTCTTTCTGGCCAGGGGTCTCCACAGAAGTAGAGGTATAAAAGGTTGCTGGGTAAAATAAAGGTTGCTGTTCTTCCACCTGAAAAGAAGCCTCCGTGTCTCAATCCCAGCACCCCGGCCAGTCTTGGCTATCCAGGCTGCGCTGGCTGCAGGACACCACCACGCCCATTTTTCTAACTCTGTGTCCTCTACTTGTAGCAGTGACAGGAAAAACCAGGCACTAATTTATCATGCAGCTTTAACATCTTTTCCTCAAGAATCCAAACACATTAAGATGTTAGCTTTCAAAGGGCCAGGTTACTCTATCCAGACTAGGGATCATGAGACATGTAGGTCTAAATGAGCACGCCTGACGATGAAAGCAGAATTACAGGGCAATCCAGACCCTTCAGATCCATCTGCTGCAGAACCACAGTTCCAACTAGATCATCTATTAAACACAACAATATTTTAAGAATAAGTAACTGGCCGGGCGTGGCGCACAGCACTCAGAAGGCAACTCTATGAGTCTGAGGTCAGCCTGGTCTCCACAGGGAGTACCAGGCCAGAGCTACGCAGTGAGATCCTGTCTCCAAAATAAACAAATAAGTATTTGTGGTCACAGAGTTCTTATTTCTGTTTATAGTAAAATGATTTTCTCAGACTTAACCTGTCCAAAGCATATATAAGTTCTTGGTCATCACACAAAAACAAAGTTTTGCTTGGTTTATGAGAGAGCTATCAACTATTTTAAAAAACATTTGAATATATATTTTCTTTTTCTGTACAATATAGGTTACTACAGAATTACAACTGAAAACATTTTTAGAAATTTGAATTGCTGGCCCCAAGACATGGAGTTTTATTGAGTCATCTTTCAGTGCCTGCCCCTTCTCAGTAGCTGTTGTATTTGCCCTCCCCTTTCACTGACTACTTCTCTTTCCCTGAGCTGCCCTCTATCACCATGCAGTCAGTCCGGCCTTGCTGAGTACTGGGGTGGTGCCGAGATCATGAAGCAGAACAATTCCCATGCCCACTTTGCTCCAACCCAAAGTTACAGCATGGGCTGTGCCTCTCTCGTTAACAGCTGGACGAGATAGGACAGCTGGATTGTTCTCTGTCTAGCCCCAGTGTCCTAAATGGTCTGCTATAGTCATGTGACTAGTTCACTATGAATGGTTAGTGCTGAGGAGACTGTGGAGGGAGGCAAATTCGATGAGTTCCTTATCAAATCCCGTTAGCTGCCCGTAGTTGCTTCGTGTCCTAGTGGTAAACATTATTTTGTTTGTTATTTCCTGCATAAACTAGAAATATGACATCCATATGCACACAACTTTACAAACGCACGTGTGTTTAGATGACATGTTTTAGGAGTGTTTCATGTCTCTTATACCAGTCCTCATCTTACAACATCCAATTACATTAGCATGGCAATGGGGCTGAAGGAGCTCACCGGACGCTGGGACATGCCAGAGGGAGCTGTAAAGTTTATCAGCAGCTCCGGGATTTGTTGAGAGAAAGGGAAGATGCACAATAAATTCTGCTCAAGGCAGCTCAACAAAAACAGTCAGCAGGTGGGGCCTTCTCAAGGCACTGTGGTAACTGCTGTACATACCCAGTGTCCTTTTTCTTACTCCTTTGATTCCCACACTGATGAAAGACATAAGAACACTGTGGTTGCTTTAAAGTTGGTTTGTATTAAGTCTTGGGAAAATCATGACTCTCCTTGAGTTACCCTCTCAGTCTGTTTAAAATAAGCCATGGCATTAGAAGGCTAAATAAGTGTTAATTTCTTCATGTTGACTTTTGCTAGAGCACAGGGCTTATCCCTCCTTCCAAAGTCACCCAGATTTCCAGGCCATGGTTGGGTAAGTTCTTCCCACTTTTCTCTTTAGATAAAGGAAAATGATTTTGCGAATTATCTCTGTACCTGACACACGCTAACCAAGCTGGCTGCTTAGTGAGTGAATACTGATGAGGAGATGACTGTGCTCTGTACCTGGAGTCACACCGACTCCAACAACTGTCAACAGAGAGTATTGG
>LOEQ01004163.1:38704-51485 GCA_001685075.1 Bramus lutescens | reverse complement strand
GGCGGTCGCCCTCCTCCACGGCCGGTCATTGAAGAAAGGCAGGCACTTCTCACAGTCAACTCCATATGTGTTATGTTTGCAATTGCACACCAGTTTGCCAAATTCATTCTTTACACACTCACTGGCATGTCCGTTACACTTACATCTGGAAAGAGAAGGGGTAGCCAACAACAGGATCGCTGTAAGGTCCTAGGAACAATGCAGAGGGAGTGTGTATACAAAAAACCAGAAACAACCTAAGAATTCTTTGAATTTTACCATTCAAAAGTATAAACTGAGGGACTTCACAAGGACAAGTTGAAACACACACAAACTCACACAAGATGGAACATTAACTAGACAGAAGAAAGTCCCTAACATTTTCCAAGAACACCAGCAGGATATTTCCTAATGTCAAGACTTTCAGGAAGCAGCAGAAGATGGTGGCTAAGAATTACATAAAGTCTGACACCAGGTCACCTGAGTTTGGAACCTCTCCCTGCCATTTACAGTGTGCCTAAACCCCACCTGTAAGACAGACATGATGAAGTCTCTCAGAGCCCCTGGGATCGCCCAGTTTCTACACACAGGACTACAGAGAGCATAAGTTAAAACACATGGCAGAAATTCGCCCTAATGATTAATGCTTCCCACTGACGGAAGTGAGATGCTGACTTTGACAATGAATTCCCCATAGATGTCCAGTAGACAGATTATTCCCTTGGCTCTCCGGGGCAGAGGTCGCTGAAGGATCCCCCTAGAGGCAAGTATAGTAATAAGAACCCAAGGAAACTCAGAGCTATGAATGTGGCTGGAACAGAGACATTTCTCTCACTTGCTTCCTTAAAGAGTGATTCGGTACCTCCAACTACCACCTAAAAATGCCTGTGCACACTGGAATCATCTTCAATGTGCAGAGATCAGTCCTGGTTTTAGAACCCTGTTCCCATCCTTCTCCAAGGCTCCTGTCCTAAGTGGTTATAAAAACTTAATGTTTCCTATAACCTAAAACTCCACAAGTCTAAGACTAAATGTATCATCTTCTCCAGGTCAGCCCACTTTCTAAATTTAGTAATGGTACCACTATTCTCCTGATCATTAGACCTTGAGAACATCTTTGACTAAAGACCTGGTAATTTTCCCTTCACATCAAAATGAATCTCTGCATCCCTTTTGATCCATCAGCAGCCTAATGTCAAGAGTTTGTTGTTTAATATCCAGATTATACAGCATCAAAGCAGGAATAGAAATTCCATCAACCACACTGTCCTTACCCTGTTAGCACACTGACCCTAAACATTTTGTGAGTTGATTCTGCAGGCCAGCGTATACAGTAATGGGCTTCATAACTATGCACAACTATACTCCGCTCTCACCGTACACTCATCTTCCTAACCCAGCTTTGATCTATAGCCTCATGCCAAACACTGCCCAATTTCTTATGGTTACATCTCAAAGCTATCTCCCTGAGCATGCCAGGAACACCAGATACAAAAATAATTTTTCTGCTTCACAGAGACCTTATGGGCAATACAAGGGAAGAAAGTCCATGACCATAACTCCATCTTTCTGGTTTACATTCCTGCAAAGAGATTTTCTTCCCATCAAGTGAAGTTACACTCTCTGAACTCTGCTGAAATACACCCATCTTCCTGTACTCACTCCAGACACCTCCTACCTGTTATTTAAGACCCACCCAGATGCCACCTGCTCCTCTAGCCTTGCAGTTCTGTTTCTCGATCCGTGACATTTTTGTTTAGAACACATGGGTAAACACATGAGTACAGTAGCACAAGCTGAGCAACCCCCACTCCAAGTGCCCAGGAAGGGAAGGTTTTTTTTTTTCTTTTCTTTTGTTTTCAAAAACAGACTGCTTTAGCTTGGGAATGGGACCAAGTCACAACACAAACTTCATGGCCTGAAGGTAATTTTATACAACCCAAGGGACCAGCATGTTGAGTGTCCACTTGTAATGTCACCTGAGCATCAGAAAATATCAAGTTTTGTGTGCTGGTTAGTTAGTTTTTCTATCAACTTGGCATAAGCATTGGGCATCTGGGAAGAGGGACTCCTCCAAATGAGAAAAAGACTCCATCAGATTGACTGGTAGCTAAGTCTGTGGGTATTTTCTTGATTAATGATTGATGGGGAAGGGTCCAGCCACCATAGGCAGTGCTAGCCTTAGGTGGTCCTAGACCATATAAGAAAGCAAGCTGAGCAAGCCATGGAGAACAACTTAGTAAGTTGCATTCTTTCAGGGCCCAGGTTCCTGCCCTGCTGGAATTCCTGCCCTGACTTCCCTCACTGATAGACTGTGATCTGAGAGCTGTAAGATAAGTAAACAGCTTCCTCCCCCAACATGGTGTTTAACACAACAGCAGAAAGCAGACTAAGACATCTTGAGTTTGCTGCTTAGGGATGCTCAACCTATATTTGAATTTTTACATATTTACAGATTGCTCTTAACTCATTTGTAAGATCCTAGAAAGTCAAGGATTCTACTTTAGGACCAGCAGATTCTATTACCGGATTCTGGACTTAAAGGGCCAATGAGTGCAGACTTAACATGGTTTCAGAACACCCAATTGCTTAGTTTCCAGAATATGATCTGATAAGAAAAATTCTAAATTGTAACTTGCCTTTCCAGATCCACATGGTTCCTAAATGCTAATAAAGTCATAAACAGTTCTACATCAAAGTTCCAATCCTTGTTTACTCACCTGCCGCCCACGGCAAAGTCTGAGATTGCGTAATAGTAGGACTTGAGAACTTTGGGGTCGTTAAACACTTCATCTCCAAAAGTGTTCAGGCGATTGAGTGTTACTCTGATGTCAGTAGCAGTTACCCATTCCTGCCACAAAGGGGAAAATAATGAATGAATGAATGGACACATAAAGAGAAGCAGAGACTGAAGATGAGAAACACATTTGACAAAATCTTCTACTAAATAGTTCGTATGTTAATACAGATCCTATTTTCCTAAATCATTGAATATACTGAACGACTAACTTTAACTCCCTGATAGTCTCCCCATGGCTCGTCTGCAGTCAGCACCGTCACTACAGCACTTGGAGTTTCCAAAGGCGAGGACACTGCTGGCTTCTTCCCTGGGAGACGGAAAGGGCTGAGTGAAACACACATCTGAAGCCCAGTGACCCGGAGGACCTTCCACTCCTTGCTTCTTCTCAGTCTACAACTGAGCTGCAGCCAGGAGTACCAGCTCAGAACACACGCACGCCACACTTGTTCTAGCATGCGTGTCTCTACGCACTGCTTCCCATCTAGTTCTGGCTCCTAGGCCTGAATCCCACTGCTATGGGGCAAGAAGGTAACCTAAGCACAGGTAATGTCTGAGTACACGGATCCAGACCATCCAAATGCTGTTCTGTGTTCGTCAGTATCTTTCCCAAGACATGGCCTGTTAGATCTTCCCTGGCCAATCTTAAAACTATCAGCACCCCATTGGTTTGTGTACGTCATCCATCTCAACAGTGCCTGCAACACCCAATTAAAGGTGTCAGAAGGGTAGGAAATTATGTTCATTTTATTCAGTGTTGTGTCCCTCACACTTGGCCCAAAGTGAATGAATCTGCATCTGATCAAATTAAAGGTATATCATAACAATTCTAACAGAGCACCAAGAGCAAAGGCTATGCTATTACCCCTGGCTTTAGGATATCTAAGCCCTTATAATATATGCCCTTTCGATTAGCTAACTTTATCAGGTGCTTACACGCGTGGCACACTGCAATCATAATGACCCAATGACTGGCCTACCAGTGCCACACCCTGTGCAGTTCCCGTCCACGCTGACTCTGGGCTCGGATGTACAGCTGGCTTTGGCAGAGGGGACATCAGCCAATATGACACAAACAGAGGCTCGATAAGGACTATTTATGCCCTCACTGTGAAAAGCCTGGGCTGGTCTCTGAACATGGAAGATCACAGGGGAAAAGAAATATTCAGTCCTCGGTTGACCTGCCTGGTGAGTGAGCTCAGACCAAAGATAGCACTTCTACTCCAGTCCAGGAGACTGACTTAGGGACAATGTGTCAAAATCACCCTCCTCACATCTGTGTCCAGCGAGGGCGCGGTTGGTTAAAGCAGGCATTTATGCTTCCAGAGGGCTCTGGGAGACCAGCAGGCCCACTCCTGATAAAGAACCACTGCCTTAAGCTATGCCAAACACCTGGCAACAGGGAAGGCTCATAAAAAAAAACTAATCTCCATGAAGCTTCAAGTATAATTAGAAAGGAGAAGATGATGATTTCACTGCATCCAGTCTTGGAACTCAATAACAACTCCCACTCGTGGCCACAATGGCAGGAATCTGTTAGGTGTCCATAACATAAATAGCTAAACACACCTCTGCTTAAAGCTTCTAATACCTCCTCCAGGCTTCAGCTTTACCATAGCTCCCTCTACAAAGAAGATGGAGAGCTCCCAGGGTGCCACTAAGACAATTGCTTCACCATGAATATCTAGACTGAATAGAGTCCCAGCCTCAGTTCTTCCAGTTAACACTGGGAGGTGGGGCACTTTACGTCCTTTCTGTTTTGATTCCTCATCTATAAAAAGGAAGACAACACAATATCCAACCTACAGAGTTACAAGAATTAAAAGATTTAATGCATTTAGACATCAGAATGTGACTCAGTCTCTGTGGCTGAGAACATGCTTGCTGCATTGCAGCACAATAAGTGCACAGCAGATGGTAAGAGCTACAAATTAATACAGGCTGACACTCAGCCAGCGAAACCTGAGACGGTCTCCTCCTCCATCTGGGAAAAGGCAGTTCACTCTTATCGGCTAGAAGTCAAATCTGCTCACTCGACTTGGCCCCAAGTGATGAGAGCCAGGGCTCTTATATCCAGACACATAGTTAAAGCTACTGCACAATGAAACAAACTCACAAAATTTATGCAGGTGCCCAAAGCATTCTTACCACAGAGTCTCACTAGTTTCTATGGCATAAAGAATAGCTAACAGCAGAATCCCTGCTGAGAGCGGCTCAAGATAGGCTGAAGCGCATGTGGCAAGGGGATCTGCTGGAGACACTGATGGCACGGGACAAGGGGATCTGCTCGAGACACTGATGGCACGGGACAAGGGGATCTGCTGGAGACAATGATGGGCATGTGGCAAGGGAAGGAGCCAGAAAACCACTCTTTCCTATTGATTCCACTACAGTCTCTCCAGGACAGGAAACACAATCAACTGAACAAAGAAACAAGGCTAGCAGATGTCTGCTTTATCACCTTTCCTAAAGTTTTCTTTCAGTTTTTAGTCATTCCATCTATCCAAATCAGTTACCCACTCTGCCACTTATTTTGTCTGAATCACCAGGAACTCTTTCCTGAAAGGCCTTGGTAAATAATTGGATTTACTTTCATATTCACCATCTCCTGACAGCCTAAAAGAGCACAGTGGGTAGCAGCCTGGATACACAGCAAAACATATTCTCATCTGTGGCTTTGCCTAAACTATACAACCAAACCAGAAAGTGTCCTTGAATATAAATTGTAGGGCAAGAAAGATGGCACAGTGGGTGGGGTGCTCGCTGCCAAGCCTGATGACCTGAGTTCAGTCCCCAGAACCAACATGGTAGATGGTCTTGCATGCTGTCCTCTGACCTACAGGTGGGTAGTACAGTGTACACATGTGCTCTCACATCACATAATTAGTAATTATAGTAAAAATAGTAATTATAATAAAGTCCAGAGAAAGAGAGTGAGAATTCAGAAGTGGAAAGCCCAGAAAAGCAGAAGGTTCCACAAGATTAGCATAGCGTCTGCAGAGACCCATCCAAGCCTTCCTTCCCCCCTCAGTCAATGAGAATATATAGGCCACCCCCATTTAGACACGAACATCACCGTCTAAACAGGTGTGACTTCGGGGTCTGAATCAAGAGACTAAGAATGACATGGGGGTCCCCATTCTTCCAGAATCACACCACCAGAACATGCGGAAAGTTTAAAGAAAGCTGAGGCACACACAGAGAATTCATTTGAAGGTGCATAAGGAACGTGCATCGAACTGATGAAAGAAATCTTTGATTTGATCTGTAAGGCAGGGAAAAGTTTCTAATGTGATGTTTAAGCACAGTACCAAAGTACCCTAACATATTTCCCATCTCTAGAACTCAACTTCTCAGGTGAAGAAGAAAGAGTTCTCATAGTAATGATGAACATTACAAACAAAATGTCCTTGTGTGGTAAGGAAGCCATTCTTAGGTACTTAAATAGCTTGCACCAGCTGCTCCCCATTGCTAATTTAAATATATATATATATATAATATATATTAGTTTGTCAAATCAAGGAGCAATTAGGATAAAATGCAAGAAAAATGGAAAGATTATCTCAAATATCTTATTTTGCTTACTTTGGGAAGGTGCAGGCCAGAAAGAAGGCTCAGAGGGTAAAGGCACCTGCCACCAAACCTAATGGCCTCAGTTCAATCTCTGGGATCCACAGGGTAGAAGGAGAGAACCAACTTCCATTTGCTGTTCTCCTCTAAGCTACATGCATGTGCTATTTTGCTTATCCACACATACACAAACAAATTTTAAAATGTAAAAAAATTAGAGTCTTTTAAAGACAGTATCTCATATATTCCAAGCTGGCCTTGAACCTGAGACAGAGCTGGAGATGATCTTAAACTTCTGATCTTCCTTCCTCCACCTCTCCTGGCTTAGGAGGTGCTGGAAATTAAACAATCTACAAAGTGAGTCATATTCCCAGCCCTACACCAATATCTTCTTGAAAAAGTCAGAAGTAAAACGTTCCCTCCTGAAGTGCAGAGACGAAAGTTAGAACTGCTCAGTGTTAATGCAGCTGCAATGCAGCTGAGTGTGGTGGTGAGCACCTATACTCTGCACTGGGGAGGAGATTGGGAGGTCAGGAGTTCAAGGTCATCCCCAACTGCACAAGGGCCACCTCAGCCCTTGTCTCAAAAAAAAACCCCAAAATATTAAAGCTTGTTTTTGTTTGTAAAGGTTAAACCCTGGGGTATGTTTTCAAGTGGGAGGTATATAGGTATATATTTTTTCCCAGGCGGTGGGAAAAAATGGCTTTTTTCCACATATAGATAGCACACATGGACACAGCATGAAATCTAGCTGTCCATGTGATGGCTCACTTAGATAATTTCCATACTCAGTCAGGGGAGGACAGCCGGCTCCCATAACCACCTGTGAGTGCCTACCTGCAGCACAGGGCTGTTGTCAAAGTTGTAGGCACTCGGCCTTCCTTCCAGGGTTGAAAAGGCCACGTTGCCCCCCGTGAGGGGGGAAATGTCACTGAATTCGTCAGTGCACAGGGCCTGCTGCTCGTCCCCTCCAGTCCTGATGAAGCCGCGGTTGGCCTTCGAGTAGGTGTTCTCGCAGGAGCCGCTGTAGTACTGGTAAGGAATCCAGGGCCCGTCCTCCCGAGTGCGCTTGTAGATAGCGAAGCTCTCCGGGCGGCTGGTGTGGAACTTGAGACGCACGTAAGTGATGTCAAAAGCCTTTCCTGTGGAAGAGACACACCAAAGTCCTTAAGTTGGGTGGAGAAAAAGAAGAAACGCCGCTATTCCAAACTAGGCCTGGGGTTTGATGAAGAGGGCCCGGCATTAGACCATGAAGACCTCAGCACAGTCAACACAGTGGCTGGACCTGGTGGGCTATTCTAAACCTGTACGTTGTCTAAACAATGTGCAAAGCACAGTCAGCTCCCTACCATTGGTTGTGAGAACTTGTGATGTAAGTACAGTACTAATGAATTTTGAAATAAAACTAAAAATCCCCTTATTCTTAATGCTGCTGCTTCAGTGAAAGCTTAATTTAGAGATATTAAAAACTGTCTGAAGCCTTTTAAAATGAGTCTTCTGGGTACTTTCAATACTTTAAAAACCTTATTTTTTATTAACTACAGAGCTTCTCTTGGTGCAGGAAGAGTGTCTCTTATCCACCCCAGTGGGAAGGAGAGTGTTTGGGACATGAACAGCAAAGCCCAACAAAGAGACAGAAGAAGAAAGAGAAAGGCATCTTCAAGAGGATGTATCTGAAGATGTTCACAAGAGAACACATGAGAAGCAGTTCTGAGGTGCAAAGGGCAGAAGGAGTCAAGGGGCTGCCTGCCCTCTAGAAGCAGTCACGGGGTCAGGCGGGTCCCTGTGCAGTCCGAGCATGGCCAGTGGTTGGGACAGACAGCATGTCCTCAGACAATATGCAACTACTTAATCATCACCCATGAACTCACTAGGCCTATCTTTACACTACCTATGCTCTGCTACTTCTGTGTTATACAGAGACAAACAATGACCACAGATGGGTCAACAGGATTGCTGAGCTCAATCCACACTCAGTCCTGTGCACACTGGGCACAGGATGTGTACAGAAAAACATCTTTGCTCTCAAGGAGCTTGCATGTACTCCCCACAAGTCAATCATCTCTTAGAAGGAAAAAACTACCCTTACCTTCTCCTATGGAGAACCTTCTCAGATGCTGGGAAAGAGACTACTCTGAGTCCAGGCTATATCCTCCAGCCCAGCTTTATCTACACTAAAGCTGACTTTCTCAACTAGTTCAGATCATAGAAGAGATTTAATAATTGCCCGAGAGAAAGAGAGAGAGAGAGAGAGAGAGAGAGAGAGAGAGAGAGAATAAGAATACTCTAATAACACAACTGAACTTAAAGCTGAATGCATGCAAGAAGAATGCAGGACTGGGCAGTGTGAGGCCTGGCCCCTTTACTCATTAGCTATCTGATTTCTGATGTAGCAGGAAAATCCTGCCCCATCCACTCTTACACATCCTTGACCCATTAGAAAGTTTTACAAGGTATAAAGCAATATTATGATAAAGTTTATGAAGAAAACTCTTTAACCAAGGGTTTAGACCTATTAATACAAGGACCTAGCTGCCCCAGGGGTGACTTTGTAAGTGCACTCACCAAAGAGCTACACAAATACAGAACTCCTCTCAGGAGAGGTTCAGCATTTTTCCTGGACACAGGTCACACACTACAGTTCACACAATTTTGTTGGAAGAATCATTGCATTGTCTCTGCTGTCAAAACATGGCACTCCAGAAACTTCCTATCTGACATTCCAGCAGAGCAAACAGTAGATTTAGCACAGGAGTGGGTAGCGTGAGATGCTCATGGGGTTACTAGCTAATCTGTGGGTTACACATTACCTTGACTCTCCTCTCCCCACCTTCCTGACATTTCACTGCTTGTTAGCAGCCTGACCTATAGCAAATACCTTCTAAAATAAGTCTGTATATGAGGTCACACTGTGGTCCAGACCACCACGTACACTGCCCCAGAGTCACGGTCTAACCACTGTGGTCACAGGAGGGCGGTTCCTAGCAGTGGTCCTATCACAAGGGTGGGTCATCGCATCTGAGGGGCATGGATGAAAGCCACCTAAGCCAGGTTTGTCGGGTGTTTCCTGAGGGGAGTGGCATCTACATATAAAACCAAGAAATGCTTAGTGAAATAGAAAGTGGCTTAGCTAAAGAAATGGCATGTGTGAGCTGGGAGGTGGTGGTGCACGCCTTGAATCCCAGCACTCAAGAGGCAGATGCAGGCGGATCTCTGTGAGTTCAGGAGTTCAGAGTTCTGAGGCCAGCCTGGTCTACAGAGCAAGCTCCAGGACAGGCTCCAAAGCTACGCAGAGAAACCTTGTCTCGAAAAATCAAAAAGCAAGAGAGAAAAAAGAAATGTCATGAATGAAAGAGGGGAGCTCATCGAAGGAATGGGCATTGCAGAGCAGCTAGAACTACAAAGGACAGCTGGAGATGAAGGCAATTTCAACATAAGGTCAACAGCCACCAGTGAAGGACTTAACCCCAGGAAATGCATGGTCAGGTTTTGACTTTATGGCCAGTGTGGAGATTAGAAGGGATAAGGATGAAGGAGAACTTCTTATTTGTTTAGTTGGTTGATTTTGTTTGTTTTGTTTTGAGACAGGGCCTCTCAATATAGCCCTGGCTGTCCTGTAACTCACAATGTAGGCCATGCTGGCCTCCAGCTCTGCTCCCAGGGTGCTGGGATTAAAGGTGTGAGCCACCATGCACCGCCCAAGGACATCTTCTTAAGATGTGGCAATATTCCAGGAAAGATGACAGACTAAACATGAAACAGAGATGAGGAACTACAGAGAAATGCATGGACCTACTGAGAAGCACAGGGAGCAGACACCAACAGAGGCACGGCAGGAGACAGAGTAGATGGGGAGCCGCTTTAAAGGTCACCTCCACTGTACCCTGCTCCACTTCCTCATCAGAGCAGATGCTCCCCATGCCATGAAGGGAAGACCTGGATAATATTTAATTTTCTAGCTTTAAAGTCACCAAATGGCTGGGTGGTGGTGGCGCACGCCTTTAGCCCCAGCACTCGGGAGGTAGGGGCAGTTGGATCTCTGTAAGTTCGAGGCCAGCCTGGTCTACAGAGCGAGTTCCACAACAGCCAGGACTGTTATATAAAGAAACCTTATCTTGGAAAGAAAAAAAAAACACAAAACACCAATCTGAAAAGAGTAAACAGTGCCACTCGCCGAGATTATAAAAGTGGGGGATGAGCTCATCTCAGATACACTAGATCTGGAGTACCTGCAGGTCCCCTAGACAAGAGGAAATCTCTAAAAGGGAACAGGATAGGAGTGGCCTGAAAGACCAGAAGTATTTACCTAAGTTAGACATGAAGACTTTAGGACTCCTGAGCATGTAGATACCGAGCTTTAAGGAGCAGGTAGAGACCAAAGAGCAAGTGAGTCACATTAAGAGCCAGTTTCCATAATCAGCACAGACAGATGAGACGACAAAACACACAGTGCGGAAGTGACGGGGAGAGTAGGAACCAAGAAAAGAGGTTCTGAAGGGGGTCATCAATAGTATTAAAATCTGCTACCAGCTGGGCTGGGGAAATGGCTAGGTTAGCAAAAGTGCCTTCTCAGCATGAGGACCTGAGTCCAGAGCCCTGGGGTCCATCCACATCAAAAGCTGGGTGTGGCTCTGCGCATCTGTAATCCCAGTGCTATGACAGTGGGAACAGGAGGGCCCCTGGGGGTTGCTGGCCACTCAGTCCAGTCTATGAGTGAGCTTCAATGTTAGTGAAAGACCCCATCTCAAAGCAGAAGGTAGAGGGGCTGGAGAGATGGTCAGCCATTAAAAAGCACTTCCTGCTCTTCCAGCTGACCTGAGGTTGGTTCTCTGAACCCATATCAGAGGGCTTAGAACTGCCAGCTCCAGGGGATACAAGCTTTCTTCTGGCTTCCTCAGGCACCCGAACACATGTAGCACACTTTCTCACAGACAGACACATCTTTTTTTTAAAAGAAAAGCAAAAAAGTGGGAAAGTGATGGAGAACACCTGATATCCACAATGGGCATACTAACATGTGTACACACTAACCTACAAGGGTTCCCCCAACCACAAGCATGGATGAGTATATACATGCACACAAATCTGCTAAGAGTTAAGTGTCAAATAAGACAGTGCCTAAAGAAATGCCCCCTGGCAGCAAGCCACCAAGTTCACTGTGCATTTAAAGGAGCCCCAGGGGTAGGGATGGCGTTGCTGGGACTGAGGGTGGACAGCGGGCTAATAAAAACAGGAGTGACAGAGTTCTGATAATGTGTCCCCTTTGTAGTTACAATCAAGGATACCTGCACTCATGGTAGGAGGCAAAGCCAGTTGGGGAAGTTGAGTGAGAAATAGCTGAAAAACTCAGAGACCTTGATTTTTTTAAATGTATTTATTATGATTGTGCATGAGACAGTGAGTGTGGAAATGCCTGTGGAGGTCAGAGGGCACCTTTTGAGAGTCAGTTCTCTCCTCCCTCACTGGGTTCCAGGTACTGAACTCAGCTCAGCAGGCTGCTAGAGCAAGTACACGAAGCCATCGTGCTGGCCTCTTCAGACATTTTATTTAATAGGTACTTGCAGCCCTCCCCGTCCCCCACAAGTACCCTTATTGGGCAAAGACTGGCCACAGAGAAGAGGGTGGAGGACCACAACTCTGTACAGATATTTCTGCAGAGGTGTTATTTCCTTCAACAGCCTAGAGCACCCTTTGTATTGATGTACCCGAAGGACAAAAGGATAAAAAATGTAAGTTGCTTCAAGGAATTTATAATCTAGTTTGGACAACAAAGAAACATATGCAGTGTGGTGTGCAACCTTACAATCCCAAACTCGGGATGGAGGAGTGAAGACCCTGTGCAGTACTGTAAGACCCTGTGCCCCAAACAAAGAGTTCTGGGCATAGTTCTGCATGCAAAGGCCCTGGGCTCAACCCCAACACCACACACACACAGCAGACATGGTTAAGAAATGGGATGGAGGGCCAGGGTATGCAATCATCTGTGTTACCTGAGGTAATGATGATCATGGAGGATGGAGAACTGGAAAACCTAACTTGTATGCTACACTTGCACGCCTCCACGCCTGTCTCGCCTTCCTCCTGCCTGCCCTCCCTCTATCTCACCACACTCCCGGCCTCATATTGGCCCATCTCCTCATTCCACACTGGCAAAATAAGAGCCAATTAATTGATAGATGGATAGAACCTAAGTGCAGGTTCTCTGATTTCCAATCCAGCGACGCTGTGGTACTATCATTTCATAACAAGAGCAAGCCAAACTAGATGGTATGGCTCTAAGGTACAGAAGCCAGATCAAATGATAAGGGAAATAGTAAGTGCAATTTTGGACACATCACCTCCTGTTCAGGCACAGGAAGACAGCCATAGATATAACCACACACCCTGCAGAAAGTACTCAGCTTCTGCATGTTCTACAGCCCTTTTCTTCCCCTG
>LOEQ01004163.1:1240-13455 GCA_001685075.1 Bramus lutescens | reverse complement strand
TAAGCTAGCCGTGTGGGAGCCGGCCGGACAAAAAGCAGGCCAGGCCCGCTCCCTCTTCACTACAGAAATGAGTAAAGGGAAGGATGGTGTTTTCAAGCAGCAGCACATTCAGACAGTGGTAAAGCCCCTCCCCCAGCAAGTCCTCTAAAAATAATCAGAATACTAGTCTAAAATTAGAGTGCCCTCTCTCCCAGAGTGGGCCAGCAACTAGCATTCTGCTCCTCGTGGCTCCTTGCCCACTATTCCTTATATGCTAAGAAAGCTCGTGATTAGTTTCTTGTATGTATTATATCAACCCCTTTATCTCATGTTTGCATTTGAACCGCAACAGAAAAACACACTGCAATTACTTCATCCATTAAAGGTTTAAGTTTCTTACTATGGCTCCAGATTTGGGAATCTGAGGACCCTGGCTCATTATTTTGGCTTATAGGCTTAAGTGTGTTTTAAGAAACTATATTCCAGGGCTAGAAAGAAGGCCAGTGCTTTAGAGTACTGACTGCCATCAGAGAAGTGTAAATTAAAACAACTCTAAGATTCCATCTTACACCTGTAAGAATGGCCAAGATCAAAAACACTGATGACAAATTATGCTGGAGAGGTTGTGGGGCAAAGGGAACACTCCTGCCTTACTGGTGGGAGTGCAAGCTTGTACAGCCCCTTTGGATGTCAGTGTGGTGATTTCTCAGACAGAAAATTAGGAAATTACCTACCCCAAGATCCAATAATACTACTTTTGGGTATTTACCCAAAATATGATTAATCGTTCCACAAGGACATGTGCTCAACTATGTTCATAGCAGCATTGTTTGTCATAGCCAGAACCTGGAAACAACCTNGAATGGCCAAGATCAAAAACACTGATGACAAATTATGCTGGAGAGGTTGTGGGGCAAAGGGAACACTCCTGCCTTACTGGTGGGAGTGCAAGCTTGTACAGCCCCTTTGGATGTCAGTGTGGTGATTTCTCAGACAGAAAATTAGGAAATTACCTACCCCAAGATCCAATAATACTACTTTTGGGTATTTACCCAAAATATGATTAATCGTTCCACAAGGACATGTGCTCAACTATGTTCATAGCAGCATTGTTTGTCATAGCCAGAACCTGGAAACAACCTAAATGCCTCTCGGCCGAAGAACAGAGAAGGAAAATGTGGTACATTTATACAATGGAATACTACACAACAGAAAAAATGACACCCTGAAATTTGAGGGCAAATGGATGGATCTACAAAATATGATATTGAGTGAGGTAACGCAGACTCAGAAAGACAAATATAGTATGTACTCACTCATAAGTAGCTTTTAAACATAAGGGGGGAAAAAACAGCCTACACAACAAAGAGGACCCTAAGAGAAATGTGAATCTAATGTACACAGGAAATGAAAAAAACATCTCCTGAGTAAATTGGGAGCATGGAGACCATGGGAGAGGGTAGAAGGGGAGGGGAGAGGAAGGGAAAGGAGTGGAGAAAAATATACAGTTCAATAAAAACAATTAAAAAAAAAGAGTACTGGCTGCACTTCCAAAAGATTGGGGTTCCATTCCCAGCCCTGAAATGGCAACTCAACAACTATCCACAACACCAGTTCCAGGGGATCCAACACCCTCTTCTGGCCTCTGTGGGCACCAGGAATGCACGTGGTACACAGATATATATGCAGACAAAACATGCATACATACAAACTATAAACAGTTCAATCTTTAAAAACTAACCAGCCATTCCCATGGTACATCTTTGTCTAATTAACATGTCACCACCAGGCTGAAAATCACAGATTCTATGAGTAGTAAACAATAAGAGATATGATAAGCTTCTTGTTTATAATCTTGTATAATATCTCATAATTTGTAATATTTAAAATTTACAATTCCATCCACCCAAAAAAGGGAATGCAAGCTCACACAAGCAAACAAAAACCACAACACAACTTTTAAAGTTTAAAAAACTATAATGCCAGAATTGAATGAATTTGAGAACTTGACTGCTCTAGTCAAGTCAATCAGAAGAGACAGGGCTGCTGTGAGCAGCTCAGGCAACACTGGAGGAGACTGGGCCCTTAGGAAGAGCACAGAAAGATGCTTCTTAAGGCTGGATACTCAAGTCTCCCCAGTCCAAGAGGACTGAAGGACTACCCCAGAACACTGTGTAAAAAGAAAAAACTACATGATTATTCTGCCAAATACTTCAAAAGCAACCCAGTTCCCTGAGACTTCAGCAATGAGAGACACACAGGGCTAATTAGGTCTGAGACTGTTTTCATTGTTGAAGTCTTTTCTTCTACTCTAGACAACAGCAAGCCACCCTGCCCTCCTGGCAGTTCTTAATTACACCAGATACAGACATTCATAATTACAAGGGTGCTTTCCCTCAAAGCAGGTCCTCAACTTTAAAAGATGTCCTGAAAAGACTAGTTATTAGATAAAAACCAAAATCCTTAATTAGTTGGTTTTCTGTTTAAATTGTTAGTGAAGTATTAAACCGTAAGATTGACACACTGGGATACCGTCATGGTTTGAACCAGCAATGTCCTTCACAGGCTCAAGTTTGAATATGTTTTCCAGTGGGTGATGATATTTTAGGAGCCCAGGGACCTTAAGGAGGTGGAGCCTAGCTTGCTGAAGTAGATCACTTAGGGCAGTCTTTGAAGATTACACCCAGCCTGAGTCCAGTACCCATTTCTGCTCAGTGCCACTGACTGAGCCACCACCTTGTCTTCTCCACTACCCTGCATGAAACCCTCTGAACTGTGAGCCGGATAAAGGTCCTTCAACCCTGAACATGACTCTGTTAGGAATTCCATTGCAATGACACATAAGCTAAGGAACAAGTTTTTTAATTTGCATAAGTGAATTTGCAAATGCCAAGTTGTTTTTTATAAAATTTCAATGATGCTTCAATACTAATGATTGAACCCACAACACTGGAAAACATTCACCTGGTAAATTGTGAGGGAAGACAAAAGAGAAGGAAAGGCAAGGGAGTGGCCAACTGTGGGATTGGATGAAACAAGGACTAGATACAGTCTTCCTCTTGAAGACTGACAATGGAGGCTTGTTTAGGGCTGGCACTCTCACTGATGAATCCCAGGTCTCAGGCTCAGGATTCTGCTCAACTGCATCCATACAGAAAGCATCCCCTTCTCCAGGTCCCTATGGACTACAACAGTGTTATACCTGGCCTTCACAGCTCCCTGAAGAGTGTGGGAGCTTGAGCAAGCCATGACTCTGTGGCTTTCCTATCCACATTGTGAGGCCAACATGAGCCATATGTGGCGTCAATGGTGTGCCCTGAAGACAACAGGGCTTGCTTCCCACACACAAACGTCCCCAGACTCTGAACACTTTTGCTTTTCCTAAACTACAGGCCTGAACTTAAAGTCTAAGAAGCACTGGACTCACTGCTTTCAAAACCGTAGTAACAATGCATATGAACATCAGAACTGTGTATACACTCAAGAATACTCAGCAACACATATGATTAACACTACATGTATCTATCTAATTTTAATAACTACACAATTAATTTTAATTAAATTTCTCATTAAAATAGGAAAACAAAGAGTCCTTTCCAACGTGCTAAGTAATACCAATACAACTTTGACCCAAATCAGATAAGGATAAAGTATAAGAAAATTACAGGCCAACAAAACTTGCAGATAAAACAAAATAAAACAAAACTTGTGAATAAAAAAACCCCTGCAGATTAAACATAGCAGCAATTTATTTTTAGCTCTGGAATTGCATGGTTGTTTTCTAATCTGTGTGATTTTTATGTTGTTTTCAATTCTACAAAACAAATTCATAATTTTCCTTTCTTTAAACATACTTTATAAACAAAGCCATTTTTTACAGAAAATATCTAATAAATTTTATACCTGAAATGAGTCATCATCTTTTTCTTGCCTATTGTTCTGCTGGTATTAGTTCATTGTACCATTTTCTGCTACATACCCACTTGCCTTTTGCGTTTGGCACTGTGTTAAAACACAAAACATATATGTAAATTATCTGAGACCTAATAGAGTCCTCCAGAGGAAAGTTAGCTTATACACCATGCACAGGGAGTAAAACCAGACTGGCTCAACCTTAATCCAAGGTTAAGGCTTGACTGCCTCAGACTGTGCAGATGAGGCCAAGCTGGTGCGGTCTGTTCACCCTCTATCCAGCAGGGAGGGAAAGGCCTTGGAGACAGCTGCAATGTTGAGACTTATCAGGACTGCCTAGCTCCAAAGGCCCTGGTCTCTGTGTTTCAGACCCTCTGCTCTGTGGGGCTGTCAGAACTTTTCTTTTGTAGTCAATAATTTTATTTTCAAATTGGAAAATGGACCATGGCTTATTTTTATGGCTCCTGTCTTTTATGAGTTTAATATCCAGAAGTTCCCATCTATTTTGTTAGTTTTTCAGATTATCCCCTCTCTCCCCCCAGAAAGACTGTTTTCAAGAATCTAGTTGAGTATAATCAGAAATAGAACCAAGTTCTCTCTGGTAACATGTAAAAAAGCTAATGCATTCTTGAAGTTAGGCTTACTCTAGAAACAGATGACCAGTTCACACTTTCAAAAACATGCTATTTGACATCTTTATAAATTAGAAAAGTATATAAGCAGTTCAGTAGGCAAAGAAAAAGGGATTTTTATCAAATTCAGTACTATTTAATAATAAAAAAATCTATTTTAATATTTCAAAGAAAACTTCTAAAATCTAACAAAAGTACTTATCAAAAACTAATTGCAACAATCCTTTAATAAAATAATATAATAGCAAGGTGAAATTCCCTTTAAAATGAAAAGAAAATGGTAAGGATAGCTAACTTTTTATTTATTTGTCTGTTTTGTTTTTAGAGGTAGGGTCTCTTTATATAGCCCAGGCTGTCCCGGAACTCACTATGTGGTTCCCAGGCTAGCCTTTCGCAGAGAACTGCTTGTCTCAGACTCCTGAATGCTAGGATTAAAAGCATGCTCCACCATTTCAGACTGACATCTAACTTTTTGATGTCACACTAAAGACCTAGGCCAGTGCAGAAAAACAAAGAATATAGGAGTTAAGCTGAGAGTGGTGTTTGGTGCCCATAATCCCAGCACTTGAGAGGTGACGGTGAGTTCTGCTGAGAGTTCAAGGCCAGCCCAGGCTATCAATGAGACTGCCTCAAAAACTCCAAAGAGTCTCCTAAGAATATAAACAGCTACAGTCATAGAACAAAAGATGCTCAGGCTTTTTAACCAATGGGATAAAATTTAAAAAAAAACAATAAAATATCAAAATGAAACACCACAGAATGAGCTAATAGCGAGTCTTCACTGTGTTACCCCAAACACATTTTCATCTCAGCTGGGCAACATGAAGTGAGCATGAAACTCCATTGGGCCTTAAATAGGCCCAGAGTCCCCAGGCCACTTACACTTCTGATAGTCTATAAATCTGGGGGTTCTCACAACCCCTAAAGGTTCAAAAATTCACTAGAGTAACTAGTGATGACTTCAATTTATGAGTATGGTTTTGCTAAAAAGGACACACACAGAAGAGTTGCAGGGCAAGGGGCAGCAGAACTGTGTGCCATTCTGTCATGGAACCCGCTATATTTTCCTCCCAGAATAACAATGTCACCTAGCAACCAGGAACTGTCATCTAGCCTCAAGAGCTGGCTTTATCAGGGTTTCAGTAAGTACTCCTGACTGAAGGGTTGGCCCTGTATGTGAACTCAATCCCCTCCTCCTGCTACGCTCCACAAAGGTCAAGCTAACCTAAAGACCAACTCTCAATCACATGATTGAGTCTTCCTGGGGCCCAGACCCCACACTAAAGCTATGTAGGCACCCACAGTGAGCCCCCTCACTTGGGCAACAAATGCACTCTTGCAGGAAAAATTCCACAGAATTCTGACACTGTGGCAGTGGCTGGAGACAAAGGTGGGACATCTATCCATCACTGTGTGCAGTACTGATTCCACGCTGCAGTACTGATTCCATGCTGCAGTATTGATTGATCCCACGCTGCAGTATTGATCCAACACTGCAGTATTGATTAATCCCACACTGCAGTATTGATTGATCCCACACTGCAGTACTGATTCCATACTGCAGTACTGATTTCACATTCAGTACTACAGGTTACATATGGCATAGATTAAAATGATTCTGGAAGATAATTTACATTTAGTAAAGTTTATGGAAAAAAGTTCACAAAGTTAAGTCAAAGTTGAACATCTGGACCACACCAAGTTCATGGGAAATCTAGAAAGCTGATGAAAATGAAAATGGGTGTATGCTCTCTGTGTCTTCAAAGAACAACTTCTGTATTAAACTCCATAGCCAGTACTTTTGATTAGACATTAAGTCCTAAAGTTCTCAAATCTATTTGATTCTTAAAGTCTAGAACAGAGATGTGTCCTCATATAAATGAGGAAAAGAGGAAGGACCAAAGTCAAAGGGAATTTAAAAAGGAAAACTGCTATTTTGATTCTACTATAAGAAATCCTGAGACAATGACGATACAATGAATGTCTTGTAACCTCTCCACCCAAAAGACATTCATCTACCAATGATATTCTTTCAGAGTACTCAGTTTTAGAAGTGCTAGAAACATTCCTCATCTCCCAGCTCCAGGCGAGGCTTCACTCTGGAAATGCCCATCACTGTAGTATCTTTGTAGAAGGAATGCAATGTTGAAAGCCACTGCCAGGAACGTCTCCTTCCTGTTAACTCAGGACTCTGGAGCTCTAGACTCTGGATGAACTCCTTGCAGGCTCTGCAAGGACTGCCTGGATTAAACACTCCCCATACCTTACTTCAGGCTTCAGAATGAGCCATAATAGAACTTCATCTACACTCAGAAGCTCTCTTTGGCCACAATAGCACAGACATTACCCCTCAACAGAAGAGTTACAAGAGTTCAGGGACTGAAGAGATGGCTCAGTGGGTAAGAACACTTGTTCCACAAACGTGAGGGTTCAAGTTCAGCACATAAAAATCCAGGCATGGCCACACTGGTGCCTGTAATCCAAGTACTGTCCAGGGCAGAGACAGAAGGCTCTTTGGGGTTTGCTGGCCACCAGCCTGGCTCCAGGATCAGGGAGAGATCTGCCTCAAAGGAACAGAGTGGAGAAAAACAGAGCAGGACAACCAGCATCCTTCTCTAACCTCTGCTTATGTACGCACAGCCATGCATACTTGGACATATATCTGTGCACATGCCACATGCATACACAAACACAGAGTATGTACTATGATTTTCAAAGCCCAGTATTTCTCTGTATTTTAAAAAGCATACGCTGGGGCTGGAGAGATTCGATAGCTCAGTGGTTAAGAGTGCACACTGCTTGTGCAGGGAAAAGAAGCTCAGTTCCCAGCACCCATGTTGAGAACCCAACAACCTCCTGTAATTCCAGTTCCAGGAGGATCTGACTCTTCCGGTCTCCAAGAGCACCTGAACTGGTATGTGCACACCCACACACATACTACATATAATTAAAAATAAACCTTTTAAAAAAGAAACAACTTGCTGTAGGAGCTAATGCCTATAATTCAGAATCTTAGAGGATGAGGTAGGGGAACTACTGCAAGTTTAAGGCCAGCTTAGGCTGCAGTGAGACTCAGCCTCAAAATAAAACAAAAGAAAAAGAAAATAAATTTCAGCAATCACCACGACACCCACACTAAAACTAGGACCAATAAGCTTCTATTCTAATACATTTGATTCTCACTCATCTATTTTCTAAAGCACAAGCTAGAACTGGAGAATTCATAGGCCTTTGTTCCTAGGGAAAATACACAAGTAGGTGCCTGTCAGCCTTTGGGCACAGTACTGCCAGCAACAGATCAATATGCACCCTTGTTTTGTGTGCCTTTCTAGTTAGGGACGCCATACTGAGTAGATGAATCCATGGTTAACACTAAAACTCATGTCTGACAAAGCTTACTGACCAAGTGCACTCCCTTCCTAAGGAACACAGCCCTCCTGTGCTTAGGAGAATTGGCTGACGCTTTTCCTATTACACTGGGGAGGGGAGCCATCTTAGGCACCAAACTCAACAGCAAAAAGTAAAAATGGCCAATGAATATTCATAGGGAAAGGTGATTCTCTATGAGTGTCACCTGATGAAAGCAGCATCGAAGTCAATGTTGACATGCAATACACATCAGCCATGGCGGAGAGTAGGAATGTCATTGTAAGCTCATAACTCCAAGCTTAGCAGCCTGGGGAGATGGTCAGTGGGTAAAGTGAGGGCTTGAGCTCGGACCCCCAGAACCCAGGGAAAGCAGAGCATGGTAGTCATGTCTACAATCTCAGCACTCCTGCAGGAAGACAGGAGGAAGATGTAGAAGAGTGCCCAGGAGCACGTGGGCCAGCTCTCCTGGCACACACTGCTACAAACAACAGATTCTGTCTCAGACACGGTAGAAGGTGGGGACCAATACCAGAGGTTGACCACTGACCTCCACACGTGTTCACACACACACACACACACACACACACACACACTCCAATTTTCTAACATGCTTGGGAAAGGTTTCCTGGATCAGACTTTTGTGAAAACAACAACAACCCCCCCTTGCTTCCTGCCATACAAAACATGATACCCTAATTAGCCAGTCTTTAACAGTGCTGTTACTTTGTATAACACCGCAGCAGGTGGCAGGCTGTGACGAAACAGGAAGTGAGAACAAATGTCTCCCACACACCCTTAGACCACCTCAGACCTTAGGTCAGCCATCCCACATCTCCATCTTCCAACAGGCCCTCTGTGGGATTTCTTTCTTTCAGCTCACCCCGCCCACTGCTCAGCAACTCTTCCACCTGTCCTACAATTCTTCACATACTAATAGAGGAAATCTGCCACAGATACTGTTACAGGGGGGCACAGAAATCTCACACTGAAGATTCTGAGAAAGACCCCACAGAATTCAAGAAGGGAGAAAAAAGTCCTTCCAACTTTGTAGCTCATAGAATCTAGTACATTACAAACATCAATTGACTATTTCAAAGACTGGTTAGCCTTTTCTCCTAACCACTTCCAGTGAGTAAGATCTTCCTAATTACTACTACACCTACTTGTAGCAATTAGAAAATAAAAATCTGGTCATTGCATTACTGTATTCAAAATCTTTCAATTTTCGAAAGGACTCGGAGGAGCGTAGACACGGTTTCCTTAACATGTGGCATAAAAACGGCCAGTCTAAGAACCTCTTGCCTTACTATAATCTAGTCTCTTCATTCATCCACCCACTCATTTGATCACTCTTGGTTACTTATAAACTCACTCTAAGATGTGCTGAGCCCTGGGTCATCTCAAACTGCCTGTGCTTACTCACATGGGCCATTCATTCTCTTCTGGGCTCAGTACCTTGGCCAGTGCTGTCTACCTAAATAATCTCCCTACCTCTTTCTATTTCTATGACCAATGATGATGGCCCTTGGAGAAGTCTTCTGAAAGCAAAGTCAGGATTTGCAGGAAGCAGACCAAGATTGGAAAAAGAGACCTTCCTTCCGTGGGCCAAGGGGTACTAGAAGCTCACCCAGCAAACTCCCAATATCTGCTGCTGACAGGCAATTGTGACTCTGTGGGTGAGCTGCCTGGGTAAAGGACATGGCTGTCTGCATTACCCTAATCTTCACAGCAATCCAGGTGGGCTACAAATGCTCACCCTTGCTGGGTGGTGGTGGCACATGCCTTTAATCCAAGCACTCGGAAGACAGAGGCAAGCAGACCCCTGTGAGTTCGAGGCCAGTCTGGTCTACAGAGGAAGTTCCAGGAGAGGTTCCAAAGCGAAAGAGAAACCCTGTCCCAAAAAAATTAACAAAAAAGGAAGCGTTCTTCAATACTGGACATTCATTTCTCTCTTCAAGCTTTTTAGATAACAGATCTCTCTCTCTCTCTCTCTCTCTCTCTCCTTAAAACAACAGAAAGATATCTTCCAAATGGTAATACTGAGGACAATAAAATTCACTTTTCCCAAATCTCCCATTACATAAAATAGTAGGACACTAAGGTAAATTTGTATTTCTATTTCCTTACCTTGTACTATATATGCATTATATGCATTAGCACAACAAATAACAAAATTTTGGGGGTTTTGGTTATTGTTAAGAGTCTCATCTAACCCAGGCTGACCTCTAAACTCCCTACATAGCAAGGATGACCTTAAACTTGATTCTTCGACCTCCATCATCAAGTGCAAAGTTTACAAGTATGCACTACCATACCCAGCTGTGGTGGCTTAAATGAGAGAAATGGCCCCCATGGGCCTATTTGTTTGAATACTTAGTCATGGACTGGCGGAACTGTTTGGGAAGGACTAGGATGTGTGGCGTTATAGAAGGAGGTTTGTCACTAGGGTCAGAAAAGGTTCCAAAGACTATTCTAATATGTTCTCTGCCTCCTGCTCACAGTAGAAATCTGGGCTCTAGCTGTTCCTGTGCCACACTTCCCACCATCAAGCTCTTCAGTCATCTGGGACCAGAAGCACAATTCATTTGCTTTCTTTTAGAAGTTGCCTTGGTCATGGAGTTTTATCACAGCAAAAGAAAAGTAACTAAGTTACCAGTTTATGTGGTTCTAGATATTGAGTCCTGGGCATGGTGCGTGAGAAGCAAGCATGCTACCAACTGAGTTACATCCCTAGCTCCCATAACTTATTTTTCTCTACAAGGCAATTTTGTGAATACAACAGGAAACACAAGTTAAAATGTCTGCTTATCAGGTATATAAAACATGAGAGTCCTGACAGCAAGCGTAAATCCACACAGAAAATCTAGTATATAGATCAGACAAAACTCAACTGTGATTTAAATTTGGAAGGGGGTTGAGGAAGGGTCTCTCTACAGCGCTTGGCTACACGCATTCACTAAATAAACAAGGCTGGCCTTGAGAGATCTACCTGCTTCTGCATAATTAAAAACAGGAGTCACTATGATTAGCTGAATTTTGTTTTGTTTTGTTTGTTTTTTTCAAGACAGAGTTTCTCTGTATAGCCTTGGCTGTCTGCAACTCTGTAGACCAGGCTGGCCTAGAACTTACATAGATCCAAGTGCTGGGATTAAAGGTTTAAATAAATTTTTTTTAAATAAGAAAACAACCACCAGGTCTTTCCCTACATTATATCTTCCAAAACAAGGATAACTACTATCCATTACATGATAAAAGTTAAATTTTCAATTGGTGAAAGATATCAAAATTTATAAACACAACCCATCACCTGGAGTTATCTCAGACACTCAGGACAGCAAGGTCACACAATTTGTTTGGAGGATTTAAGGAAACCATGGTCTACAAAGGTAAAAGGCTCACGACCCATGTCAGACCATCTTTGAGTGAGACAGTTGAGATCTCAGTCCTTGCTCCACATCCTGGAGGGCACTCTTTTCCTCGATGTGCCCACCCTGAAGCTGCCTCCCATTTCTCTCATTATGGAGCTGCCCATTTAAAATTTATGATATAAACTGGCAAACTTCTTAAAGTCTAATTTCAAGCCAAAGTGGTGGCACATGCCTGTGATGCAGAGAAGTGGAGGATCAGTAGTTCAGAGCCAACCATGGCTAGATAGTGAGTTAAGGGGCAGCCGAGGCTTCAGGACAAACAAACAAAAACAAAACAAGAAGGCCAGAGATGTAGCTCAGCTGGTAAAGTACATGCCTCACAAGCACGACTCTGAGCTCAAGCCCTAGCACTTGGTTCTAGGCTATGCCAGTCCTAGACCCCCAGGTAGAAGTTGGCAATCAGAAGTTCAAGGTCATCCTCTGGTACAAAGTGAACTCAAGTCCAGAAACACTGGGTATGGTGGGATATGACTTTAATCCCAGCACTTGGGAGGCAGAGGCAGGCAGATCTCTGAGTTCAATACAGTCTCATTTTCAGAGAGAGTTCTAGGATAGCAAGGCTACACCCCACCCCCCAAAAAAAGAAAGAAATGAAGCAAATAAATAAAAGACAGGATTCCATTTTAAACATTAGTAACAAAGAAAAGTGACTTGAATCAGGCATCTAGGCTGGAAGGTTCTCAGCATTTCCAGCCTGGCACCAACAGCTGTTCTTGAACTTTGGTGAGGGACAGTTGTCTATAGTCTGTCAATTATGTCTTAAGTAAACGCTGATTGGCTAGTAGCCAGGCAGGAAGTATAAGTGGGACAACCAGACAGAAAGTAGAGGCAGCTCAATGAGCAGGAGAATTCTGGGAAGGAGGAAGCCCATTCCTCCCCAGTCCTGTCCAGACAC
>LOEQ01004162.1:90587-105183 GCA_001685075.1 Bramus lutescens | reverse complement strand
AGACTGAGAAGCCAATGATAATGACACTGGGATTTGTCTCTACTGCATGTACTGACTTTTTGGGATCCTATTCTATTTGGATGCATAACCTCCTAAACCTGGATGGAGGGGGGAGGTCCTTGGACTTCCCAAAGGGGAGGGCACCCTGCCCTCTCTTAGGACTGGAGGGGGAGGGGGAGTGGGGGAGCGGTAGGGAAATGGGAGAAGGGGAGAAAGTAGAAATTTTGAATGGTATCATTCATAAAGCAATAAAAATATATAAAAGAAAGAAAATTGAAAAACACAACCAGAACTTAAATTTTGAACAGAATGTTCATTATAGGCTTGGGTTCTAAAAAATAATATTTTTTTGACAAGAAAATTGTACATTAACATAAACTTGCTGTTTTTCTAAGGATATCTGTGGCTGCAATTTAAAAACAAAACTCAAGAATCCTGTAGTGTAACAAGTCTTTGGAAAGTGATTTTATTATATTTACTAACTGTGTGTGTATGTGCCTATTATGAACCTGCATTGGAGCGTGAATGGAGGCCAGAGAGCAGCTTGCGGTAGTCCATTCTCTCCTTCCACTATGTAGGCTCTGGAGATCACATTCAGGTCATTAAGCTTAGTGAATAGTTCCTCTTTTCGACTGAGACATCTGACAGACACCTATGGAAAAAACAGAAGGATTTATGTATAAGAGAATTCGAATTTTATCTTGCAAGGCATTGGTCAGCTCCTAGAAAAACTTCAAAGATAGTGAATCGATGCTATTCATTAACAATAGTTTCAGTGCCAATAATTTATTAGGGGAAAAGGGGCAGGCAATGAAAATGTTACACTAACCTTGATAAACAATGGAGAACAAGGCAATGGTGATGGGGGAGGGAAAGATCATGTATCATCATGTATCTAATATACATAAGTAGTTGAATTTGTAATTTAAGTTCAGGAGATATAGAAACGAAAAAGGACTTTAGATTTCTGTGTTTATAAGCTGAGTACTAACATTCAAGTCATACAATACTTTTGGGGGAAAGGACAAAATATCACCATTCTTTATGTCCTTTTATCAATTTTTATTAGAAATTACTTGGTATGTGTAATATTTATCAATAAAAGATATTCTCATGATACATATTATTAAACCACTTTTTAATCACATCATTTGTCTTAAATAAAAATAGAAATCATGTTGCATATTGGAACCTTGGCTAGCAGAGACTACAGCAAGAAATGAGATCTAACATTGCTGAGAAATGTCCAGTGGATCTACGAGAATATTGTAGTATAAGTTCATTAATGCAATTTGCCCTTCTTCATTTAACTAATGAGATTTGTTCTAGGAATTGTCTCTGTCTTTGTTATTTCTCTGACAGATAATCTGTAAAGGCCAAGTAATACTTTAATTCACCTTAGGTCTCGTCTGTCCCTTTTCATCCCTCGCCTTTTCCTCCTTGCTTCTTGCTACCTTTAGAAACCCTAACTGATTGTGGACAAGAAGCATCTGGGGAAATGGAGATGCTTGGCTTCACTTGGCAATGGCAGGTGTGTGATTTTTATGTTTTAGGCCATGAGGATCACTAGCAAGTCTAAGACTTGGTGTCACTACCCTGCCTTTCGGACTTCTAGCCGCCCTCCTTGACCCTGGCAGTTTTAGGAGTTATAATTCTGAAAGCAATTCTTTGGTCCGCATAGATGCATGTCATAAGGACAAAATGCCATATGGATTTTGATGGTCTCACATTTGAGCTTTGGCCTGGTGATGACTCCAGTTTAATTTACTAAGAATGCTAGGGCCGTTTGGCTGAACTATCAACAATAAAACATGTTTACTGAGTTCTTATGTTAAGAATATAGACATGAATTCAACATAATTATTTGTTATGGCTGCTGTCAACCAGGAGCATAAACATAGTAGAAGTTAGGAGATGATATAAATAATGACAAAGAAAAAAGCTGCCCCATTTTAATGTAACATATTATAGATGCTGAGGCAAAGAAGATCATGCACTGCAGAGAAGTTCAGAAAATTCCCCTTTTTAGGTGAACAGGGAGAGAGGCCATGTGTAATGGAAGCTTTGAGAATTAGGATAAAGGAGAAGCAAAAGGACAAAAAAATGTAATCAAAGAATTTAGGAATGTATCACTTTTCAGCCAAACTGTTTAAAATGATTAACAAAATGACATTAACAACTCTGGGCAGAAAGGTAAAATTGAAATATAGTGAGTTTGTCCTGCCCACATTGTCACCAAAAGTAAAACATTTGGCAATCACAGTTCAAGAGATTATTGACTAAACTTTGTTCATCTAAGATAAGTAAAACCTATCTCTATTTATCAACATTCCTTGAAGCTGGGTGGCCACTAAACTGGACATCGACTTTGAAACCTCTGGTTTCTTAAAATGACTGAATGCAACCCTACAAGATTTTCACTTTTCACAGTAAGCTTTGGATTCTCACACTACAGGATTCTAAGACTTACTAAAAAGTTACAGTGATTTAAAATATAGACACAAAAGCATGGGACAGTCGAATAGTTCTTAATCGACCCTAAAATCATAAACCAATGTTTGACAAAGTTTCAAAAGCAGCTCAATGGAATAACTTAATCCATTAATAAAAGGTGCTGGGAGAATTGAGCAACTGTATACAAACAAGCAAAAGAAATGTACTTTAGAGCACATTTCATTTCAAGACTAAGTGTAAAATATAAAGTTCTAACATTAGTGAATAGCAAGTGACCATCTGTGATATTGGGTTAGTCTGAGTTCTGACAGAAGAGGCCAGAAGCACAATGCAAAAAAAATGATAAATTAGATCTTATTACAGAGGAAAGAACTATTGAGAAAATGATATCCCATTTCTGAAAAAGGTCTTATATCTTCAATTTTAAATTTCCAAAAATTAAAAAATAACAATACTAAAATAAACAAACCTTTATAAAGAAATGAGCAAAAGTTCTTGGTGCCTGAGAAGTGCAGGATATGTTGACACACATGACACAATTATCATCAGGTAAATGCAACTAAAACCTACAGGAAAATCTAGTTTATAGTTACTAGTAACTAACAAAAACACAGAGTACCAGTTCTGTGGAGGAAACGAGCACCTGGAGCTCTTGGCCAATGGGATGCCAAATGTGATGGAAAGCCATGTAGTAATTTCCTGTGAAGTTCATTATTGTGTAATGCTAAATCAGCTGGGCCCCTTAAGTCTAACTGGTGAACCTGTGAGTCTATTGTCATTTACAGGACCACGGGTGACTTGCAGGCGGTTGTTTCACAAAGAACCTAACCATAGCTTAAAGGACGGTTGACAAAAGCTGCATTCCAAGAGCTCCCTGGACACTTTTCAAGAAACACCACCAGAGACTCATCTCTCCATGGCAATTGTTTATTTCTTTTATTAGCTCAGGAGAGGCCTTGCAAGTCTTTTAATTTTCTGTACATCCTGTGTCCTATGACTTTTAGCTCCTGTTTGTGGTTTTGTTCATTTAATATTTCTTTAGCCTTCCTTCAAGAAGAATGCTTCAATTTGGAGGCGAGGAATAAAATAAATACCCATTTACCGTGTAACCTAACATTTTTCTAGGTTATTTTTCAGAAAAATCAGTAAAAATATATAATTAAATGAAATGCTATATCTGAATATATAGCACTTCATTCTTAATTATCAAAACTGTATAATCAGAGTTGCCCAGTCCAAACTCAAACACGGTATGTTTGTGCTGTGATAAATTCATGCAATTTAATTTTACTTTGTAATAAAAGAAACAAAATGTTATTTTATGAAATGACATTCGGAGTGGCTTAATTCATTCTAGTTAATGAAATTTCTCAAATTTCCAAAGGTTACACAAGATTACATTTCTATAGCATTCTATAGGACCCTAAGAGAGACATATATGGATTTGATATACAAGGGAAATAGAAAGAGGCAAGATCTCCTGAATAAATTGGGAGCATGGGGACCATGGGGAAGGGTAGATGGGAGGGGGAGAGGAAAGAAGGGGAGCAGAGAAAAATAATAAATAATAAATAAATAAATAAATGCAAAACTATTGTGATGAGAACATATTCATGTATTTCTGGGGCTGAGGCAGGAGTGGTGGGCAAGAATCTGCTGCTAACAACCAAAGTTCTTAGAGTTGTTCCTGTTCTAGAAAACCTAGTCAATTTCTATAGACTCCATTCACAGAAACTGCTAATGAACTTTAACCAACAAAATTTTAGGAACAGAGTGAATTCTTGGAACTATACTTTTACTTTTCCAAGATCCACTAATTATGGATAATTAGTAGTAAAAATGTAGAAATAAAATAAAATTCTTGGCCGGACATATCAAGAAGTAGGAGCACAGCCCTAAAACTTAACTTCCAAGTGGCCTTGCACAAGGTGGTCAAGTCTACATAATAAGGTCATGGAATCCCCAGATTTCACAGGAACAATATGATCTCTTGCTCTTGCCTTCATTGAGGGGAGGTGTCTAACATAGCTACCTTACCAATCAATATTCATGCATGATTTGACTCCATCCAGGGTGACAGAGCTCATGAGAATTTCTTATGAACTTATAGCAATATATTTCTATATTGCAGAAATACTTTTTTACCTTAACGGTGATTTATTTCTTGAAATACATTCTTTGTGGGTTTTCTTTCTGTTAGTTAATTCATGCTGTTGTAACAAAATGCCATAGACTAGGTGACTGGGATAGCTGATAATTCTTTCTCATGGTTGTGGGGGCAGAGATATCCTATGCTAGGGTAATAGTAGATGCTATTCACAAGTGGGTCTCTTTCTGGTTATAAAGGGCAACTCTGCGTCTGTGAGATCCTATAGTCTTCACGTGAGAAGAAGGAGAGGGAAAGGGGGAGGAAAAGGAAGAGAGGGAGAAAGGAAAGGAAAGAGAGGGACAGAATCAGAGACAGTCATTTTCAGGAACTAATCTAAACCTAACTATTTCCCGAACTCTCACCCCAAAATGCCTCACAGATTAGGCCTCTGACAAATGAACCCTGGTGGGCACACACACACTCAGTACACGATAAGTTTCTGGCCTTGCTCTTATCTCTGATCATAAATACCTTAGAACTAGTGCCAGCTCACACAGAAAAATGAAACAGAATAAAATAGTATCAGGAAAGGAGCAAGCAATTTGACCTGGATATTCCTCTCTACTTAGTACCTGCCAAGATAAGCTTTGTCAATGAAGTCACAAAATTATGATTAACTTGAAGATCCCTGTGTATAAAAGATATATGATAAAAACAACGTCCTGATGTAATTTTATGAAATTTTTATTTTGTAAGGGTGTGTGTGTATGTATGCTTATGTGTGTATGGAAGTGAGCATTTGCTTATCATGTAGCATGTTTGGAGGCCCGAGAAGAACTTGCAGAAATAGGTTCTCTCCTTACCCCATAGGGGTCAAAGGTATCAAACCCTAGAAACCAGGCTGGACAGCAAGTGCCGTTCCCCAGTGAGCAATCTCACGAGCCCTGCCTGCATTTTTAGAATACTTCTGCGTTATGTACATAATGTCTGTCCTACTTTAACACTCAAATAATAGTTTGGTAACTTCATAAATACTAAACCACACAAAGCACAAGATGATCTTGAAGAATAGATGGGGTTTGTTAATGAAATACTCTTTTGAAGACATTTATTTTTCTCTTCCTAAAGAGAACATTTGCGTGTTTTAAATCTATTTCCTGGAAAAACACTTTAGTATTAATTTCCATGCATAATTCAACAAGGTCAGTCCTGACATTTAAAAAATCTGACAGTAGGTGCTAAAAATGGTTTCAGTAATTATATTATCAGATATAGGCAAGCTGCAGTCATCACCTACTTTTAGAAATTTTGCATGTTTCACATTTTACCCCACCAGAAGATATGCAAATGAGCTAGAAGTCGCATATTTTGTACTTTCAGAATTTATAACTCTCACCCATAGAATCATAGGGCTTTTCTTCTCTGCAAAACATGGAGAAAATTCTTCTCTTTCTACACTTATAGATCTGGCTTTTGATTTAATTTGAAAAAGTGCAAAGGAGAGCAAGGAAAGAGGGAGAGTGTTGGGGAAGAAGAAGAGGAATAAGAGGGAGAAAGACAGCTGGAGAGAAAGGCCCAAGCTAAAACTTTACTGCTCAACTGCAGGTTGGGTTTCGATTTAACCTGCTTACATCTTGGTGGAAATGAAGATGCCTATCAAAAATATGAATGTCTTTTGTTGCCAACAATTTACAGCATTTTATGGCCTATTTCATTACATCATAAATGTCATAATGACCAAATGTTCCATGAAATGTCATAAACTGCCATGAATTACAGCTATCATCGAGTTCTACGTCTGGAAAACTGGGCTTCTGGCTCATGGTCAGGTGACACTGGGTATTTTTGTGCATTTCAAAAATCTCTCTGTACTGTGGTACCAAGTTAATTAATTTTAATTCATTGCCCAAATGAACCTTGGTTCTCTCTCAAAAAAGAAAAAAAAAGAATTAATTAGTCTGGAGTCCATGCTTCACTGAATCAAGTATTTCTCAATCATTAACAGTTATTTTTTAAAAAATCAGGTGTCGAAAGCAGCCTGCCATCTTGCTTTAGCAAGGCCCTCAGACATGGGGCAGCATTTTCACTATAACTTCCTTTTCAGGAATAGGGGGCTTGCAGCTTGGCGCTGACCACGTTCAGCCTTGAGTACAGCTTCTCTGGCCATACCATCTCCCCATTCTCTTTCTCAGGGCAGAGCATAATTCTGTGTTTGAGTGTAAGGAGGAAGTGGGGAGACATCAGAATGATGCCATCCAGGCTTCATACTGCCACACCTGCATTTCTGAATCTATTTGTATTAGTAAGTTTTATTCCTCAGCTTTGATTTAGCTAAAGGAAAATTTACTTTGCTAGCTACAAAGGAGTTTTAAAATATTAATTTTCAACTTGTATCAACATTTTAGAGGATTTTTCTTAATCTAAAAAATGATATTATGAGTTTTCTACTCTAGGTTTTACTGTATCCCCACCCTAGAAGTAAGGGATGAACCTCTCCTGAACCTAGGCACAGAAGTTGGAGGAAGACGTTAACATGGTGCCTTCCATTTATCCTTCATGACGTTTACCCAAGATCTCCAAAGCAAACATATATTCAAGTACAACTGAGGGCCAGGTTGATCAACTAGGACATTTGCTACTGAATGCCATATTTCAAGTCCACGGAGGAGTAAGTTTTGAAGTTCTTAAATATTTAAGCCAGTAATTTCAACTAATTCCAGAAGCCTTTCCTAACCCCTTTTTCTTAATTAATTTTTTATTCCTTTTACCACTGGATAAATTCACGGGCAAACTAACTTAATCCTTCCTTTTGGGCAAGGGCTGATCTTATGGTCAGCTGATATAAACAGCAATAGTAGATGCATTAGCTCTTTGGATTTACAGTTTCGGTTTATCTCGGTTTAGAAGACAGAATAGTTGAAAACTGAATAGGAAAGCATGCAACCAAGTTCTCCACATCTGTCCCAGCTTCTCTCTTACCTTTCTCAACTTTCACTTCTTGCAGACCCAGCTAATTATCTAATCATGATTTCTCCACAGTTCTTTGGCCAACGCCAATGGTCATTCAATACCCAGACTGGCATGACAACATCAAATCAACTATATTTATAAAAAAAATATTAAGCACGCAGTTCTATCAAACATGTTTTCTGAAGCAATTAATTGTTCTTGAAAGGTTCAGAACCTGATACCCCCCAAAGTGGCCTCTGAGAAGACAGCAGAAGCAAGACAATGTTCCCAACTTTATTTCTGTCTGTTGTTCTCACCTGGAGCCAGCCATGGAAGGGTTCTCTGGCTTTGTTTTTCTAAATGCGTCATAAGAAGCCCATTCTATATGGTGTTCCAGATGCTAGCAGGAGAGGGATAAGCAAGCAGTTGGTAAACAAACAGCTGCTGAATTAGTCGCAGGTAATCATGTTTCCTGTGCCTTCCCCTCTAGTCATATTTTTGTTGGATACTCCATAACATAGGTTTCCCATTTCATTATATATTCATTTCTGAAATTTCTTGTGTCATATAAAATTATATCAAACAAATCTATATGATATTTTCTTGTTTATTTGTCCTTCTTTATATAAGTTCAGCAGTGATGAAGAGGGGAAAGATATTGATCATTCTATCTTGGGCTCATATAGAAAAATGAAAACATTTTTTTAGTTTAGAAAAGAGTCTTAAAGAAATGGAACTTGTCATGCTGAAGATCTATCTGGCTGAACAATGAATTTTAATACAAATCTAGATGCTTATCTTATTATAAAACCCCAAGGTAATATCCCAAAGTCCAACTCAGCAACAATAGAATTTTGAGACAATTTATATATTCCAGGGGGAGCATTTACTGCAGGCCTCCAGGCACTTTCTACTGTGGACAGAGCATGATAAAATGTCAACCCAATGTTTCAGTATTGTCAAGTATGATGCATACCTCTTTACTGCAGTCTTTATGAAGTGGCTATAACGACAAAAATCAGGAGGAAATGTCTATTTAAGGACTTTTTATATTTCCAAATTCTTCATTGTTTCTATTTGCTAAGCTCTATCTGTCATGCCATTATAATTCATAATTATCAGTCTTTTTAAACGTTTATCATCAAAAATTTATTGTACTTTGGAAGTTATGAAAACCTAAGTTTGAATTCCATGTTTTTTTTTTAAAATTAGTCATTCTGACTGTAATAACATAATTAACAAAGAGATGAACAAACCTAAGAGAAAAACTAAACTAAGTATAAAAACAGCGACATGTTTAGAGGAAAGATGCTGGATATTGGTAAGTGCAACACCTGGCTTTGTGACTGAGTCAATGAGGAACACATTCCTTGGCATTTGCTAAGCTCTTAGGTGCTTTTTAGCTTTTCCATTTAATATGGCCTCTTGATATTGTCATTTTACATCGATTGATTATCAATAACTTTTTAAAAGAGAACCTCACTGTTTTTATGGAATTTTTTTTGAATGACATTGTGCTAAGCCTGTTAGAAGACATAAAGACAAACGAGACATAGGCTATTGCACAAATCAGCCTAAGCACTCTAGAAGAAATCATCAGAGTCTACTTAGAAGAAAAGTGTGCAGGGGAACAGGAGATTTTGAATATTAAGTTCTTTCTTGTGCTTTTATTTCCAGGGGGATACTAAGCATTTAAATTGTTAATAATAGAGGCAATAAAAAACAGTAAGACTTAATCACCAAAATAGAAGTAGCAATTATTTGTGTCTTTATATGATTTTTTTTCAATGGTTTTACTTTTTAAAGAGCAGAAGAAAAGATAGGTAGAGATTTTTCAAGCCATTGGAAACATCACACTTTCATGTGTCTTCAGATTCAGGGAAAGACTGTCATAAAGACAAAATTCACATTTTTGTTTTAAAATTGTGGCTATACCTTGTGCCGGTCAATAGTTTCAAATTATTGAATGAAGAGAATGGAATTCATGTTGAACTGACTGACATTCAGGAAGCTATAGAATTTGAGCTTGAACTCACTTGTTTGTATGGTTCTTTTCAACTTGTCTAGATCAAATGTTTCATGTTTAACATGAGGTACACTCTGATCTCCTCAGTATTTTTCTTAGTTTGGTGATGTTGCCCAGCTGTAGTTGAACCACACCTGAAGTAAACTGACTGCCTCTTCACTATGGCGTAGTGACTTGATACTTGGATTGAGATTAGCTTTCTCTTCTGTCTGAATTATAAAAGGGCAAGTTTGGCATGCTAGTAGAAATAAACATGGAAAATTATTTGAGATAGAAACAAAAGAACTTTCAAAGGAGCTGAATATTATCCAGCTATCAATATAGGTATTGAGGAAAATCAGTGTGTGAAGTCCATCTTTGTGTGAGTGTGTGTGTGTGTGGGGGGGGTTCTCTGTGTAGCCCTGTCTGGGAACTCAGTCGAACTCACAGAGAACCACTTGCCTCTGCCTCCCAAGTGCTGAAATTAAAGGTTGCACCACCTCTGCCCAGTGTGAAATCCAACTTAATACAGAGATCATTTACAGTTTGCTAAAAAAGTTTACATTGAGTTTGATAAGCTGTTTTCTTGGAAAAAGGACAAGATGAGTACCAGGCCTGAGCTGTGTAAGCAGAAATAGCCAGTCAGACCACTGGAACAGAACTTAACCTTCTCTATGTATGAAATCAGAGACACTAAACTAAAAGTAAAACACACACACACACAGGTATAGATATCTACATATATACATTATATATATACACCACACATTATATATATGCATACACACAGGTATAGATATCTACATACATACATTGTGTATATATATCATACAATATATGTATATGTGCATACACACAGGCATAGACATCTACATATATACATTCTGTATAATATCATACATTATATATGTGCATACACAAGGTATAGATATATACATATATGCATTATGTATATATACCATACATTATATATATGCACACACACACACACACACATATATCCATCTCCCTAAATCAAAAATGAAACTCAAGTTGCTCTCAATATTAGGACATAATTAATAATAATTATTATTGATCTATTCAGTTATACCTGGATATTTTAATGTGCTAATCAATCTTGATGAATATCACACAATGCTATCTATATATGTCAGGTCCTAACTGTTGGCCTTTGAGCTTTGACCACTTTTTGTTTGAGATCACCTAGAGGGAAATCTCTGTTCATTTTGGAGTGTCAAAAGTTGATCATTTTTTATTAATTTAAATTAATTTATATACATATATGCATATATCTTAGGCAAAATGATGAATATATTTAAACAAATAATAAAATATCTGGTGGCTGATGGTCTTGCATTTTGCTACCTCGTGTAGACAAAGAGGTTAATAGCATGAATTGAGGCCAGAACCAAGCTATAAAATTTTCATATCATTTTCAGTATAATAATGAGGTTAACTAATGCTATGAAAGTACAACAGATATTATCATGTTTTTGTAGTCTTGAACAACTAGATCACAACCCAGATAGAGGGCTGTAAATTACCAAAAACTAAAATATTCAAGAAATGGGTCAAGGAAACCGTAGGAGCTGAAAGGCAAGGGAGACCATGCACTTGGTAACTGGAGCTCCAAAATCTTCCATTGCAAATGACGGGAGTACAATAAAGGGAACACATAGACACATGGAACGTCAGTGACATTTCCGGCTTCAGACTCCACAGGATATACATGCTCAGACAATGACTGCGGAAAGCTATTGTTGGGGCTCAGAAAACGACACCAAAATTACACAGCTGCAGACTTCAAGCTGAGAGCACCTGGGGAAGGGCTGTCTCTGAAGTTCTCTTATCTATCTACGCCTGGATACGCTAGAGAAACAGTTGCCTTCAGTCTTCATACTGTAATTTCAGTAACCAAGAAAGATTAAGCGCATACCATACAGAAAGAGACTGAAAGATCAAATACCACTCTTAGGGCCCATGCGCATTGTGTCCCAGCATACTTCCTATTCTCTGGGTCCATTCATCTCCCTGAAACCATTTATTCCCTCTGGAAAAGTAGCTATAGTTCCCAGATCTCCCACCCTTATGAAAATGGTATGTAAGTCTCACACATCTGATTCTTTTTCGGTTTATTCCTGTGGCTCTCCTGAGCATGTTCACATCATGTCAAGCTCTGTGCACTTATGGCAGCAGACATGACAGTTAACCCTTCAGGAGAGTTCACATCCGTCCTATGTCTCACCATCTCCGACATCTGTCTCTGTAATTTGTTTTGCGTAAGGACTGCCAAGGGTGATTAGCAGCATCTGCAGGGCTCTTATCTTTCACTTAAGTTAATCTAAGGAGTCTGTGTTCCTACAATAATTTCCAGAATATAAAGCTTGTGTGCCCATGGCCTGGACCTTAGAATTCCTGCTTCCCTAAGCCTAGGCCTTAGTCCCAACTTTCAAGGATTGGTGGGAATGGGTTTCTCAAAAGAATACTGGATCAACAAAACTCATGTTCTTTAACTATACAATAATGCTGGAAAGAGGAGGAATATTGGTAATTTTATTAGTAGATTTGCCAACAGAGGAAGAGGAGACAAAAATGTCTATTTGAAATCAGTAGGGCACCTGAGGATTTGGACTCCCCCTAACTGACCATGGTTTTTTTCCATATATTGACTTAAAGCATTGAGTCCTTTTTGTTTATAAGTACATGGGTGTGGTATGTCCATGTTCATGTGTGTGTAGGTACATGCACACGTGTCTGTATTTTTAACTCAGAAGACAATATGGTTTCCTTCCTCGCAATTGCTTCTAATTCTAGCTTCAGGAGATCCACTTCCGGTTTCCCTGGGCACCTGCATACATAGAACACACACACACACACACACACACACACACACACACCACAGGAATGCATCTGCAATTGCATTTTTTAAAATTTACAACTGAGAAAACTTAAAAATAAATACGAGTTCTTTTGATCATGAAATACTACAAAAAATTTTGCTTTAAAAAAGCTTTCAATGTGTTAACCTAATTAGACTGGAGGCAAGTGGTTAGTATCTTTCAGTATTGGAAACGGTGTAAATTCTGAGATTTTCTAAGCTTAAACAAAAAAGTCCATCTTTAGGTAAACATAAAATAATATGATTCCCTATACTTTTTGTCTTAGGGTTTTTATTGATGTGATGAAACACTGTGACCTAATTGCAAGTCAGGTGGAGTTTATTGGGGTGTCTCTTACTGGCTTGTTCCACATGGCTTGCTTAGCCTGTTTTTTTTTTTATAGACCCATGACCACCAGCCCAAGGGTGACCCCTTCCACAATGGTCTGGTTCCTCCCCATCATTCACTAATTAGGAAAATGTTCTACAGGCTTGCCCACAGCCTGACCTTATGGATGCATTTTCTCATTTGAGGTTTCCTCCCCTCAGATGACTACAGCCTGTGTTAAGTTGAGCATATATCTAGGCAGCACCCTCATTTTCAAACATCCTTAGCATCATGTCTCTTTATTACCTCTCCCTCTGTATCAGCAATATAGCTGCCTAGACAAGACCTCAACAATAGCAATACCAGCTGACCTAGCAGCACGGATGGGAGTAGGGGCTGTTGCCAGGCCCTGCCCTAGACAATGAACAACAGGCAGTTAATGATTAATAAGAAAGAGAAATTCAATCTTCCCCAGATATGAGCCCCTAATAGGTTACCCAGTACCAAGTAGTTAGCATATATACATGTGAACAACACTAAATGAACTAAATAGGTTTTATTTCTATTGTTGTGTATATATGAAACAATAATATTTAAAGACAAAAAGAGGGAGTATGGAGCTGGGATTAGAGTTGGGAGGCGTGGTGAAGCACATGAAATGTATAAAAATTTCAAAGAATGAGTAAACATAATACAGCTTTAAATTAAAGGTCCATCTTTGTTTATTGCAGCCTATTTAGTTACAACCACCAGGTGTCAGTAAGACTTGGAAAGCAACAGTGTTTACATAGCGCTGTGATTCTGTTCGTTCGGTGTCTGCTAGCAAATTAATACAGGTTTTGGTACTGTTTTGCTTGGTTCTAGTACAGGAGATGCAGTTTTATTGAAAGAGTCACTGAGCAAAGTCATCAACTTTATGCCTTTTAATCTCATTTTCAGGTTTGCCAAGGCCTTGCTTCCTCACACTTAGAGAATATGGACTAGTTTTTGATTTTCAGAATAAAGTACCACCGCAAGATTCATAGTGAATAATCCATCACCTCAAGAAGGGACAGGCCATTTGAAAGTAAGTGTGGAGCGGGTTGGGCAGCTTACCTGTACCACATATAGTTGCTTACATGTAACGTACCAGAGGAAAGCAATCAACAAAGGAAAAGTAGAGACGCTAACACTTTATTCAGCTTTAATATTCCTAAAACCAGAGCTGAGAGCCCTTTAGAAACTTAAATGAAATGAAGCTTTTTCCATGGCTACATGGACTTGTTTTTATTAATCTCACTTCTTACCCATCTTGGCCTCAGCAACTGTTATTTACACAACTTGGGAAGGAATATATTTGACCTTGCACCAGACTACCTGAATATTTTGAGATTATCTTAATTGTAGTCATATGAACATTAACATAAAATTGAATTTAAACCTCAGAGAATATTCATGATATTATCACCAAAAAGTCTTTCATTTCTCTAGGTTCCAAAAAGGGTTTTTGTTTTCTAGTAAAGTGCCTATTTTAACAATGGTTCAGTCTTACTCCCCCCACCCCCCGAGGCATATGTTTTAATGACCAGTCTCTCCTATCAAAGTCTGAGCAAGGTCACAAATTCTGTGGACTCATGTAGAATACACAATGCTACATCATCTTTGAATCAAATCCAGCAGGGTAAGAGCCCAGCTGTCCCCCGCCTGGTGAAACCGTCAAATTGACCTAGTTTAGATTGGCTCTCAGCATTGTTTTGGAGTGCATTGTTTTTTCAAGACTGTGAGGATCCTACAAGTTTACCTTGGAAAGTCTGAAAGCTCCTAGGGAAAGAAGCACCAGTTCTTAGTGTATCGCCCTCCTTTCCTTCAGATTGGGTTTTGAGCTCTGCTTCTTTCAGGCTTCATACTAAAAAA
>LOEQ01004162.1:65216-83656 GCA_001685075.1 Bramus lutescens | reverse complement strand
TCCATCAGTCCCAGTCCAGTTGGCCTTGGTGAGCTCCCATTAGATCAGCCCCACAGTCTCAGTGGGTGTGCGCACCCCTCAAGGTCCTGACTTCTTTGCTTATGTTCTCCCTCCTTCTGCTCTTCATTTGGACCTTGGGAGCTCAGTCCAGTGCTTCAGTGTGTGTCTCTGTGAGACAGTATTTTTATGTTACTGTCCTAGCTATCCTGGAGCTAGCTCTTGTAGACCAGGTTGGTTTTGAACTCACAGAGATCCACCTGCTTCTGCCTCCCAAGAGCTGGGGTTAAAGGTGTGAGTCACCACTGCCTGGCCTATAGATAGCATTTTAATAAATGGTAAAATAGAAGAAAATAGTAATTTTATTCAAGATCTAAGAAACATTTATCTGTTCTCACAACCAGTTTTCATACTAATCAAGAACTGAATTTAATATTTGCTTGCCAATCTTGTGTTATTGTGTTATTAAATAATTAATTCCTCTGATTGTTATCATCTGAACTATCTACTCAGCTTTTATATCTGTATACCCAACATTGTGCCATAAATTAAAATATTATGTTTCCAATTCAAAAAAGAAAGTCTCACACTGTATCTTTGAACACATTTTCATTATTTATGTTTACATTATTTTGGCTACATGTGTATCTCTGTACCATGTGTGTTCCTGGAACCTGAAGCAGTCTAAAGAATCTATCAGAACCTCTGGAAATGGAGTTGTAGATGGTGTGAGCCACCACATGGCTGCTGGGAATCTAACATGGATGAGTAGATCCTCTGGAGGAGAAGCCCATGCTCTTAGTGTGAGCTACCACATGAGTGTTTGGAACCTAACCTGATCCTTTAGAGAAGAAGCCTATGCTCTTTGTGTCCAAACCACTTCAAAGTCTTTAAAGATACATTTTAAATAAAGAAGATAAAAATACACATTCTATACATAAATTGTACTAGAAATTTTAAAAATCTTTAGCAATATAAACTAATCTCAAAAGTGATTGCTTCTGGGAGATATTTGACTTAAGGGTGATTATAGTTTTATTCAAACTGTTTTTATGAGTTATTTCTATATAGTTTTACAGTCTTTTAACTTCAAGTAATTTTAATAGAATATATTGCTAATGCAACCTTAACAACTTGTCTCGTATCTATATAAACTTCTTAATAGCTGAAAATAAGTGAGTTGCTGGGTACAATGTTCATTCAAGTCTTGATATCCTTGTGCTAAAAATGAGAGCCAGGGTATTAACTAAGCATGTAGAGTACAGGGAAGAAAAAGAAGAGTGGCAATGGTTAGACACATTTTGACTTGAATCTTAAGGAAGTGTTTCACAAAGTGGGTCAGTGGTATGTGAGTGTGCATGTGTGTGTGTGTGTGTGTGTGTGCTGTTGTATACTGGAAAGATCTGCTACCGATATTCATTTAATAAAATGCTGATTGGCCAGTAGCCAGGCAGGAAGTTAGGTGGGGCGACCAGACTAGGAGAATTCTGGGGAGAGGAAAGGCAGAGCTATCTAGAAGAAGAGGAAGCAAGATGAGAATGCCTTTCTGAGAAAAGGTACCAAGCCACATGGCTAAACATGGATAAGAATTATTGGTCAATTTAAGTGTAAGAGCTAGTTAATAATATGCCCGAACAGTAGGCAGTTTATAATTAATATAAGCCTCTCTGTGTTTATTTGGGGCTGAATGGCTGTGGGACCAGGCAAGACAGAAACTTCTGTCTACGTGTGTGTGTGTGTGTGTGTGTGTGTGTGATGGGGCAGGAATCCGTGTAAAGAATGTCCTGCTAAAAGGGATAGTATAGCACTTTGGAACAGAAGGAGCCCTTGGAGAAACCCCGAGGAAAATTCTCACAGTAATGGCTTCACTCACTACACATGGCATGGCAGGTAGTGAGTGAGTTGAGAGGATCGCATTTAGTCAAAATGACACCTTTTTTTTTTCTTAAGAAAAGTCTATGTTCACAATTTGGTGTATTTCTGCTTTTGTATTTTGGCATTAAAAGGATCTTTTATTCTAAATGCTAAACTCCAATATCTGTTCATGATTGTTTCTGAATAGTCACATTTGTGGATTTATTTTCTAACATTGTAGCACAAAGGACAGAAAAAGCCTTTCTGTTTTTATAGCTCATTCATTTTTACATTTCTTTCTCTGCCCTACCCCTTTCCATTAACACAAAGACTCCTTCTATTTTATAGAGCTGTAAAAAACCAGCAGGCTTCTTCCTTAATCAGTGTTGTCTAGTTCATTGCCCGAGGGCTTAGGTCATTAGTAATAAAGGTCATTAGTAGATGTTTCCAACATACAGATACTGTCAAATGATTCCCCCATTTAATCTCTCTGTGATTAGAAACAGGTCCCTGCTCGTGTTGAGTAATTATATTTTCTTGTGGGAGAGGCAAAGGATACCTTTTCGGAAACAAAAACAAAAGCTTTTAAAAACTGAGAGCTGCTTCATGGCAGGCTTCAAGATATAGCAGGATAAACACATACATTCTAAGGAAAAATGTATGGGGGTGTAGGACTGCTATCTGTGGCACCCCAAGTTTCTTCCAGGAGATGAATTATATGTGAAAGGAAGGATCCTTAGGAGAGGTTGGCAGCCCTACCTTGCCTGCCCGCCTTACCTTACATCTCCTCCCTGTCTGATTTCCACATTCTAATTGAAAAGATGCTTTGTAGTAAAAAGGCCTGTTTGAGTCACTTTGAAATCCTCCTCCTCTGGTTTCCTTTCCAGCGAATGCTTCGTGGAGATGGCGGGGCTTGTTAGACAGTTCTCTGTTCACAGGCTCTCATGTTAGGAGTAGGCATAACTCTTATGGAGGAAAAATAGCCACCCAATTGCCCTGGTTTTTCCGGAAAGGGGCTGAATCTTTTGCTCTTGATGTGTTTCTTTGGAGCCTCAATGACATGAACACAGGAAGCAACTGGTGGATTCCCACAGTGTTAGATCATAATTACATAGTCCAATCTCTCTTCAGCACCCAGAATTATCTTTATTTTTTTATGTACCACAAGGAAGATTGAGAATTTGTATAGTATTAGAAATTTTATAAGCAAGGAAGAGTGACTCTGTGTGGACTTAGCCTTTAGGGAAACAAAAAACTGTAACAACTAGACCTTAACAATATTTTTGCAATTCATTTTCAAAGTTGAAAATAAGATTAATGAATGTAATTATGGGATTGCTTCTCTATTATTCTAAATCTTTCCTCATTGTTACATCATAAATTTTATTCTCTTTTATAGCTGATAAGGGGATGATTTTACCATAAAGTCTTGGTTTACAGAAGTCTTTAAGCATAGATATTGCCTATTTTATTATTTTTTATTACATGAGATAAAAGAATATGCATACCAATTAAGAAGAAAATGGTCATCTTGGAAAACTGAATGCTTAAGTCAACAGTGGCACCATAACTGACCACCATTGGTGACCACCAATGAACGAAGGCTCAACTTCACTGACCACGCTTGCAATCTGCTCTCCTCTGTGTGCTCTGCATACCACTGAGCATTCTGAGCTTCACAAACTTGAAACTGGAGGAAGAGTTTGATAACTTGCTTGTTAATTTGTAACTTCATTATGACTAATTTTATGTATCAACTGACTTGTAAACAATGTCTAGACATTAGTAAGTAATATTTGTAGTGTGCCTTGTGTATTTCTGTTATGGAATATTTGTACACTGTGTAAAAATGTTTTGCCCTGATTGGTAAAATAAAACCAGAGGGGCCAATAGCTGGACAGGACTTCTGGGCACACAGAGAGGAAGTAGGAGGAGATAACAAGGCACAGAGGGGTGAGGGTAACCACAAAGCCTGAAAGGAGTTGAATGTACAGAATGAAAGAAAGGTGAAAAGACATGATGCAAAACGTAAGTTATAAGAGCTAGTGGTATAAGCCTAAATTAGGCTGAGCTTTCGCAATTAATAATAAGCCTCTGTGTTGTTATTTGGGAGCTGGTTGGTAGGATAGAAAAGGACTCTTTACATATTTCTAGGAAGTTTACATATAAAGAGATTTTTCCTGCTTAGTATGGAATATTTAACTTTAGGTAAAGATTAACAATTCTGGTTCTTGGGCTTTGAGACTTGGATTTGAATTTAAACAGCCAGTCACCTAGAACTTTGACTTCCAGTTTCATTGCAGAACATTTTTTATTATTATTTTCCTGATAGAGATCTGGCAGGGAGGAGAAAGAAAGGAAGAGAAAAGGTCAACAAGACAAGGGAGACAGACAGACAGACACACAGAGAATGAGAGAGTGCAAAATGCACCTAGTCTACACAGGTTAAACATTTATGTACTAAATAATTTCTAACATCATTTCATATCAATAAATACATTTCTAAATATTCCACCTTATTTCTATTTCATGTTTACATAATGAGATAGAAAATTTTGACTTTCTAAGGAAATAAAGCTGGATAATAGAGGAAAAATAAATTCAAATAACAACCTGACTTCAAATTGTATGACCATAATGCCTGTATAGCAGAACTGGGCTCATACATATTTGTGAATGTACTTTACAAATTATAATGATTTGTGCTCATAATGTACCACCCATTTCTTGACCAGTTAATTATATATCTATTTTTAATTCCCTGCAAATAATTGTAGGCTGATTTTTCTCTTTCTATGCAGTTCCTTTGCGTCTTAGTTTTTTCCAATAACTTCCAATGGTGGAATTGATGGCATAAACTTTGATATATGGCCTGTTGAGTTTTGTGAAGGTTCAGAAAGAAACAGGGAGGTAACTCTGGCCTTCTCCTACTCCACTTTGAAGCAGGTCACAACTTTCTCTGAAGTACATCATGAATTCCAGTGTAAGAACTGCCTCTTTCCATTAGCAGAAAGTGATGTCTTTAACTCTGAAGACATAGAAACATGGCAACAAATTTGAACCATTAGCTCCTGTTTATTACTTACCCATTTATTACTTACCATTATATTCTATCCCCATCATACATCCCTACAACTATCTACTTTTTCATCAAAAATTTACCAAAAATACACAAATTCTCCTTGTCTTTTGACCATTCATGTAGTCTCCATGACTCATTAAATAAATGCTTATTTTTGTCAGTTAGTATGTCATCTTTCATAGGTTCTTGTAATGGTTAGCTTTAATTGTAAACGATATAGGCAAAAATCATCTGGGAAGAGTGTTTCATTGTGTTGGTTTTTTCATTGGATTGACTTGTGGACATGACTGTGGGTGATTGTCATAATTAAATTAAATGACATTAGTTTAAATCCCAGACCATTACAGTCAGCACCATTCATTAGTAAGGGTTCCTGAACCATGCAAGCATGGAAAAATCAAGCAGACAAGCAAGAACATGCATTCCTCATCTCTGCTCTTGATTTTGGATGTGATGTGACCAGCTACTAGAAATTCTTGCACTGATTTCCATACAATGGTGATCTGTAACCTGAAATTATATGAAGAAATGATCTCTTTAGTTCTGCAAGTTACTGTGTCTCGGGGTATTTGATTAGAGCAACAAAATGAAATAAACATTGCTCCCAAACCTAAACCACTAATTTGCTAAATATGCTACAAATTATTTTTCCTACATGTTTCATTCTTCCTTCTTGCTTCTTAGATAGGGAAAGAGGAAAGAAAAAAAAGTCATAGTGGCCTAAGTGATGAAAGCAAGAAGTATATGAAACTTAATAAGCAGTATTTAATATTAGCCAATAGTGTCTGACTTACTCTAAGTTTTGAAATGGCCTTAACATTGAGAAATACATAATTTAAAGTTACAAAACGTACTAATAAAGACTACAGTGACAGAGTAATATGGTCAAGGCCAGTATGCAGCAGTCTTGAGTGGCATTAGTAAGGTCTTGATTCAGATTAGGCACAAAGAATGAAGGAAAACCACCTACTCTGAAAATGTGAAGCTTCAAAAGTATTCTAGAGTTCTTAGAGATACAAGTTTCAAGATTCCACTAACTGAGCAAGAAGAATTACCTAAAGTTCTTGTTAAAATGTTAGTAGATAAAAAGTATGAGTTTCAAAATTAGAGTTTATGGATAAAGAATGCTCTAAGGCTAGGGATCTTCATCAGAAAGCAGCCCTACTGTGAGAAAGCTAGAACACATATACTGTTGCTAATTATCCCTACTTAGGCCAAGCCTACACTTCTAATTTGTGAATGGGCTTAGTCCTTTGAAACTGCTTTGTTCTCTTGCATGTACCTAATTCTTTTGCTGTTTTGTTTTTCATGGATATTGCTTTTAAGTGACTAAACTATGTTACAGTTGTCTATAGTGCTATTAAATATGACTGCAATGCCTAACTAGAGAACAGAAAAGAAATACATGTGTGTGTGTGTGTGTGTGTGTGTGTGTGTGTGTTTAATTCAAAGACTGTCATTAATAGTGCAGTGGTAAAACATACCTTCTATGCATGTTTTTTTTCTCAGGCACTCGGAAAATATTCTATTTATTTTCTGTGTAAGATTGGTATTGATGATATAGAACTGATAATCAGATTTCTAGCTGTGTATAAATCTTTAAAGTACTCAAGAATTGTTGCATCCTATTGTAGCTTTAGTGCAAATGTTTGATGTAACATGACATTCATAATGGGTAAAGACTCAATAAAATATGAGTATAAACAAAATGATAATGTATTATTTATGGTGTTAGACTTTTATAAGAGTTATTATGTATCAGAAGCTAATAGAGTCAAATGTAATTTCTATCAGTTTCAAAATCATACCCTGCTAGTAATCTCTGTCTAAGTTAATTCCACTCTATTTTTCTAAGAGTTTGGGTTAAAATACTTTAAATCATCATTGATGCCAAGAAAGACTTTATCAGGTCTACCTTCAAAAAGACCAGAACTTAATTTTGTTTTATCATTTCTGAGGCTGTACTTTTGATATCAGTTATCAAAAAATGAGGTAGTCCCATGAAAAAATGGACTGAAGGTGAATACTGTGCATTAATATAATAGCAAACATATGACTTAATCTTTACTCATTGCTATCATTGCATTTCATAATATCTCACATTATCTAACAACTTATTTTAGTTGTAAATGCATTTTTGCATCACAGACCAAAGATACAAAATTATAGTTGAACAAATTCTAGAGCAATAAGAGTAATATGTTTCATAGAGACACTATGTATGAGACTTATTTTGGTTATATAACTTATACCTTCCAACCATATACCAAGTGAATGAATTTACAAATTTTAAGATAATATATTAGAAGGTTGTAATCATTCAAGAAAATTGTGTTTATTTTTCTTTCAGAATTTATATCACCTCTATGGTACTTTGAAGGGTAAACATCTTAAAATATAGTTCGTTCATGTTCCAGTAAAGTCAGTGAAAATCCAAACAGTACTATATAGTATAGATAAAGTCACTTGTATTCATTTTATGCCACTGTACTATGGAAAAATTAGTTGTTAGAAAATGCATAGAAATTAGTTATTCCATTATGATCTCTTATATCTATTGAAAATGAGATCATATTAAGGAAATGGAATGTATGGTTTGTATAAAAGGAAAAAAATCATAAAGTCCATTAAATTAATAATGGGTCAAATGGTGCTTCAGGGGAAATTATACAAGGCATGTCTCTGGGGACAATTGTAACTGAAATGGACAATGTGCTGGAAATATTCTTTAGGGAACACTCCTGCTATCAGCAGGGAAATACATGACTTCAGAGAATGGCTCCTTTCTTCTTTCTCAATGATCCAGCACTGCAATTATGAACAGTGATTAACTTTAAAACAACAGGTAAGTTGGGAAAAGAGAACCATGCCTAAAATGTTGGATAATTAAAGTGAGTAAAACAGGAAGCATCCACTGGGGACATGAAATATGGCCCTCAAGCAAAGCTATTAGCTATTGCATTAGAGCCCCTAAATCATATGCACATTTTACCTGCAATGACTTAGGTCAAACTAGATCTTTGCTCTATAAGGAGCTAAAAGAGTTTAATGTTTTCATCTGCTTGATGCCAATGGCAATGTGAACGTATAATATACTTCCAAGAAGATGTACGGTAAAGACATGTGCCTCCCTCTACTAGTGTAAAAGGTTAAACCACCATCGAACTTATTTTTGAAATTGTTTCTCTCTGTAACTCAGTTCATCACATCTCATAGTTTTGGAAAGAGAAAAGAATGCTTTTTAGAGATGATTTACAGACTATTTTAGTAGGAGTATCATTTTTTTCAGAATTCGTAAAATAATATAGGTTTGAATATACAATGTATTCAATGTAAATGCTGCAATCAAGGCTTTCTGTGGTTCTTTTATATCTTGCACAATGTGTGATTCTTGAATCCACACAAACATATGTTGAAACGTCATAGCAATATACATATGCTATTCACATTAGCACTGTATAAAGGGAAGTAAGATGCTAATAGAGTACTGCTAAATGTTTTCAAGCTAGGGTCATATTGAGATTTTTCTCATCCCAGAGACAATCTGTCTGAGTTAATTCAGTGATCTAGATGGAACTTTTGGTTTTATAAGGAAGAAAACATTTTTTCTGGTTCTTTTAATTATTTAAAAGACATAAATAATGTGTATAACTATTTTTTTTATCAGAAAAAAGGAGTTTGGGGGACATATATAAAACACACTATTTAAAGAGAAATAGAATTGAGTGAACATAGACGATAAATGAGCTTTCAAATTCAATGCTAGGGTGATGGTTGTGCGCAAAACTGGAAAATTATGGAAGAACTATGTGTATTGCTTTAGGAATTCTCTTTGCTATAGAAATAAGAACATCGGGAATTAGAATGTGAAATACTCTTGTTCAAATCTTCCTTTAATCAGTCTCTTACTGTGAAAACTAAGCAAGGCATTTAGAATAAGTGAAAGTATATTTACTTGTATGGAAATTAAGGTAGTATTAGTTTCTTTGTTAAGATGTCTATTGCTGTGAAGAGACACCATGATCACAACAATTTTTATAAAGGAAAACGTTTAATTAGTGTTGACTTACATTTCAGAAGTTTAGTCCATTATCATCACGCAGGGAGACATGGTGCTGGAGAAGTAACTCAGAGTTCTACAGCTCGATTGACAGGCACCAGGAAGGAAAAAATATGACACTGAGCCTGGATTGAGATTCTGAAACCTCAAAGCCCACCCGTGTAACACACTTCCTCCAACAAGGACACACATCCTAATAGTAACACTACCAATGAGGTTATGGGCACCATTTTCATTCAAATCACCACAATTCGTAATAGTAATATCTTCATCATTATGTTCAATGAATTAAATTTTGTGTAAAATAAGTGCTGAATATCCATTGTATTATGTGACTTTTGCTCTGCTTTTCCCCATCACTCCTTTTCAGATCTTCACCCTCTCATCCGGTAGATACACTCAGTAGTCATCAACAACACTTTAAATGTTCACTCGGAATCATGTCACACATGGCTGGAAAGGATGCCATTATCTTGTTTATCAATTTGCTTTTTCACATTTTAAACAAGAGCATGTCTCGAGCTTAGTGCCATTGTATTAAGATAAGGATCAAAACAGAATCAACACAAAGTGAATTTCTGCAGGTAAAATAATGCAGAAAAGATCCATAATGTAAACACACACACACACACACACACACACACACACACATATATAGTCACATACAAAAAATGGCCTATAGATATGTTTTTCCTGTTTAAATGACTTAAAATCCAAATGAACAAAAATCCCCTTCAACGCATCTATTCTAAAATGATGTAAAATCTTCTAACTCCAGTAGATCAAATTGTTTAACAAATAAAGCTTCCTGGACCTCTAGCTTCTAGCTACTAGCTTCCTTTCTCTTTGTTCCATAGATAATTGTCTTTACATGACCAGAAATCTTAAGTATGGATTTACTTATGTTCTTCCTATTGTAGTCTTGTACTGAAATATCTTCAATATCCCTACCTACACTTGTTTTACATAAAGCAAATTCCATTTCCTGACTATGGACCTGAGCAGTGTCAGGTACACATTCCCATCTATTAGGAGACTGAAGCAGGGCTGTTTGAATCTAGGAGTTCCAGGCTGTGGTGTGCGTGCTAATCTCCTAGGATACTGAAGGGAACATCAGTATGGGAGCCTGCCAGGAGCTGTGGGTAACCCAGACAATGTGGATAGCAGAGGATACAAACACTCTTCAGGCTGACCAGAAATGAAATGTACTTCATTGCAACGGTAAGCATGCATGTGTGGATCTAGACATCAGCAGAACATGTGAATAATTTTTATGCATGTTGAAGCCAGATGTAATACTAAACTATATTTCTCGATTATAGAAATATATAAGTGATTTCTTTTACTATTTATGATTGAATTTTAGTTAATTAATTATAGTTATAAGGATCAACCTCCAGCCTGGCATTGCCCTGCAGGCTTTCTATTACAGAGATGATATTTCTTGGTTTAGAAATGACTTTTGTTTTCTTTATCTGTTTGCTTGTGAGTTTAGTTAGATATTTTATAGGAAGGAAAAGGTAGTCTTTCCTCAAATGAAGTAATGTCTCAAACAATATAAACATAAAATTATTGTTGTTCGTAGCTATGTTTGTATCGCATGATATATTCAAATGTATAGCAAATCCAAACATTGTGGTTAACATTACTTAAATTCTACTATCGATGTATTAACAGTTTCAATCCTTACCAGTAAATCTAATTTTTTACAGAGGTTACTTAGAATGGATATTGGTTAAAAATAATTATCCATTAAAGAAGTACTGATTTTTAAAAGAAAATTCTATTTTTCTAAATGTTTATTTTTTATAGTATGTAGCCATGTTACCAAATTATCGATTTAATATTGCCTTAACAAAGTTACCCACTGCACTCATAGTCTCTAGTGCGAGGACCAGGCAATAGTCATCTCCCCAATACCAATCTAAGAAAAGACAAAATGAGGTCACAGTTTAAAGATATAATTGTCTTTAGTTTGTGATTCTAATATTAGCTGATACCTCACTCAATAAAGCAGAATTTGTACTCCACTGCACATGAGAGACTGTTTGAGTTTTGTAAGGTGGGAGCAAGAAAACATAATAATAATAATAATAATAATAATAATAATAATAATAATAGCATATTGATTAGCCTTTCTTGTTAGGGTTAAAGCATAAATTAACCCCTTATGCTGCTTAAGAAATATTGGCTCTTTATTTTTATTGGTTAAGGTAAACCTCTATTTTTCTTTAAAAAAAAAAAGAAAAGAAAAAGGAGGGAAACGTATTCGGGATGGCTCTATACTTTTTTTAAAAGTTTCAGTTTCACCATGTGTCAGTTTGAGATTCATTTTGGTATGTCCCTCTGGGTCTAGTAAAAGAGATTTGTACAAAACAATGACCTCCCACAACTTTGATTATCAAACACAAATCTCAGTTCATTGTGTGTTCATCCATTCTGAGTACTCTTTTTCTCACCATGTAGGCTTACTTGGAAATACTGGAAATTAGAAAACTGTAAAAAATCTTATTTTTAAAATATGTTTATTATTATTTGGGGGGCTTGTTTTGTTTTGTTTTTTGATTTTCAAGACAGGGTTTCTCTGTAGCTTTGGGGACTGTCCTGGAACTAACTCTTGTAGACCAGGCTTGTAGATCACAGAGATCTGCCTGCCTCTGCCTCCCAAGTGTTGGGATTAAAGACATGCGCCACCACCTCCTGGCTTATTATTAATAATTTATTTATGCATATGCATCCTTGGCCTGCATGTATGTCTATGTGCCACATACTTGCGCAGAAGCCAGAAAATAGCACTGGATTCCAGTAATTAGTTATAGAGGCTAGTGAGTCACCATGTCTTTGCAGGGGATTGAACCCAGGTCCTATGGTAGAGCACCCAGTGCTCTAAACCACTCAACCATTGCTTCAGTCCCTGAATACAGCATTTTTTTGATATATGTTTTTCATGTACATAGAAAGATACACATAGAATAAATACCAAATAGGAGTGTCAAGATGAGAGGGATTAGGCAGGAAGAGCACTTCCTGAGGTAATATTCTTATTACATTGCACATCATAAATAAGTGCTAATATATCGAATCAGTTACTGTATAACCACCCATGTCCTAGAAGGTTTCATGTGAAGAACTTGGAGTGTCCTAAGACTATTAAGGAAGCTGTAAAATAATTAATAAAAGGAGCTTTAGGAACTTCACTGTTGAGTTTGGCTATGTTGTACACAATCAAGTTTCCCCAGATCAAAGTATTATTATCATTTGCTAGAAACATCCTTTGAAGAGTGACTTGGAGCTAATTTTGGGTTGGTCTCAGAATTATATTTTGTTTCTATTTCATTTGCAACACCAGGGGAATATAATTATTTCTTTCTCTGCTTTTCATAGCTGCTAACTAAGACAGAGTCTGGGTATAAATTTCACATTCAGAAGAAAATACTTTTTAACATGTATGTTTCAAATACCAAGAAGATACACACCTAATGCAGCTAATGAAATAATTATTAAAAAATTGAAGAGATTAAAGGGGTGATAACTCAGCCTACTAGTGCTTGTCTTGAAAGCATGGCAGTTTGAAGATTGACAGGGTAGTGCCTACCTGTAATTCAACACAAGGTAGACGGGAGCAGGCAAGTTCAATGGATGGAGTTGGCTAAAGACCCAAACTTGCTGAATCAGTGAGATTTCTGTACAATAAAAGACCTTGATTCCCAAAGTAGAGCGGGGTGGGGTGGGGGTCTGGAACAATGATGCTGGCTTAGCAGCTAATAGCACACACTACTCTTCTAGAGGCCGGAAGTTTTGTTTAGTATCTACATTGGGCGCTGGGAATAGATTGAAACTTGTTGTATAAATTCTTCTTGTGTTGTCTCCAGGCTGACAAGGGTCTCCATTTGTCCTCAGTAACCTACCTTTGTTGTTCTTGCTAGGGGGTGAGAGAATCGTCTTGCAAGTGTCCATGTGTAGACAAGTGGAAGATGTTGTGGGACTTTACTCGTGTTTCCTTTTAATCAGTTACCTTTGGCTCAAAATAAACCTTACATCCAAATATCAGATTTTAGGGTAGAAAGTTCTGGCCTGTTACAATACTGTACCCTTTTAATAAAAAATTTAATGTGCTTTTCCTGCTTGTTTTCTGACTTATTCTTATCACTGCAACTTATCTCTTTCAAGTTGTAGAATCTGATGATACGAACACATGAACAATGTCCTGTGCCCATGATTCTGCCTGATTCCCTGCCTGAGTGTATAAATATGTGCCTTGTTAAGCCTCATCTTCTCTTAAACATACAGGCATGGACTAAGATCCCATTCCTTGTATAGCTATGACTAAACATGGGCAATAAAAGTACTACTTTCCCTCTTACCAAGAATAATAGTTATAATATAGTCTGCATATATATGAGTGTGTTTAAAACAAGCAAACAATATCACAGTTATGAACAATGTTGCATTAGAATAGTTACCCAGTTCGCCTGATTATTCTACTCCCACAACCCATCACAGTAAACTGTTACATTAGTTTTTCCAATGTTTGTTTGCAACATTGAAAACTCAGGCTTAATGAACCTTCTCAAAGTAAACAAAATTCTTCCTTCAGGCCAGCTGAACCCTGTCTAGTGTGCATATAATTAGCCACGTGCATTTTGTGAATCCTATTATGTTTAATTACAAATTCATTTCTTTCTTTCTCTTTCTCCTTTCAAGCAAACAAAAAAAGCAGTAGTTTCCAGGAAAATATACTTGTTTTAAAGTCTCAAGCCACTGTTGGCTATTTTTGCACACACCAACGTGAAGATTACATTCTATTGAATGTGAGATGAAATGATTTTCTTTCTTCCCATTATCACATAATTTACCTTGAGTGAAAGAGTTGTCAACAGCACATCTGGTTGCTAGACAGAACAATGAGACATTTATAATGAATAATGTTGTGTAATGAAGCATTCCAGGTACATGAAAAGTGAATCTCCAAAGAGACCAGGGCTGTCATTTTTGTTTGGTTCTGAAGATGAACACCTGTGATCTCACGTTTCCCTTTGATAGTTACCTTCATAAAATTAACAGCGATTCAGATTTGAAGTCTAATCCACATTCAATTTGAATAAATAAAAAGACTGCTTTTCTCTAGGTCAATCACTAGTGTTTTGAGGGCCCAAGATACTTTTACACATGAAAAGGGAGGTATTAGGAAAGTGATATCCATTTGGCAACAAGATTCTCTCTAAATACGCAAATGCCTGTGACTAAAGGATACATGTGAATTACCACTAATATTTTTATCATGTCCTAGTTGAATTAGACACTTTATTTTAATTCTTTATTGAACTGATGTGGAAGAATATTGATAAAATGTTGTTTGCATTTTAAAAGTGACACTTCATGTAGGATTTCATGTAATATATAAGTGTATGCTAATTCTCTCCTTATATTGAAACACACTTGCTTTCTAGTCATGATTTTTTTTAATGTGAACTCAAGTTAAGCCTAAACAATTAATAAGTAAATTCAAATCAGTGTGGTATCTGGTGTACTTGAGAAATTAAAATAATTACAAGAAAGAACACACGGAGAAGTCTAGATTTGATTCGGCCAGAACCATGTATGGTCACTTACTAGCAGCACAGCACAGCAATTATAAGTCCTGGGTCTAGGCCCTGCATGCCTGCATTTTAATATTTTCTTCTCATTTGTTTTAAGAACCACTTCAGGTGGTTAAGCTGTTCATGGTCACAGTTTGTCCATTTCCAAAAGAGGCATAATTATAATTTCCACACAATGAGCCTTGGTTAGAACTCTGTTAACATACATATCCAGTGTTTCAGAACAATGACCAGCACATGAAAGCAGTCACTATGTGGAAGACATCATGATTATGCTAGGTTTCATGAACTTAGTCCTAAAAAGAGCCACCTTGGTATAATGAATATTTTGTGCTTAAAGGGATCTGGGAAATCACAGAAGCAGGAATTCTCAGGTAATAAAACTAAAGAAAGCCACTCTCAGACTCTTGCTTCCCTTTCTTCCAGGACACTCTTCATGTGCACATGTTCTGTGCTATACCCAGATGGAGCCATGTCACCTGGGTGATTATAAAGTCCTTGCCAAGTGTCTCCAGTTTATTAGTACTGGATTACACTGTTTGAATCCAGGCGTGGGTTTCTCGATTGGCTGTACAATACAAAGTGCTGTAGCCATGTACACACAGTCCTGAAATCATGTGCACATAAGCAATAAAATGGACTTAGTAGTTAATATTTGCATATTTGTGCCATCCCCCGCAACTTACAAATAGTAGCTAGGGGAGAAAATGTTATCAATTTGAAGGGGTCATGGAAGAAGTTGGAGGAAGGTGACTTTGGAGGAGCTAGATAAAGGAAAGAGATGTGATATAATTATATTTTAATTAAAATATTTAAAAACATTTAGAATAGAGCACTAGGAATAATTACTATAGTATTGATGAACAAAAAATGGGGTGCTTTTACTGCAAAAAAATTTGCATATTTATCCAGGAAAGACTCAGTATCACATGTAAAGGCAGGCACATTTCTGACAGACAGTTTGAAATAGTATGTGTTATAAATCATGGGGAACAAGAATGTCTCTGATTTGATAATTTAGTACTTCCATAGAAAAGATTATGTGAAAGCATCCCAATATTATGTTTAAGGTAGATTTGAATAATTGGCTCTAGTTCCTCAAAAGACATTATCTGAAATAAAATTAATTTGGAGAAGCAGTTTCTCTTCTCTTGTCTTCACTTCTCTTCAGGAAAAGGTGACTAATCTGAAAAAGTAGCTCCTCATTGGATCTCACTGGAATCTTTAGATCTGATTTTATATAAATTCATTTGCTTTTACCTAACTAGTCTAGCCTTTCTTATAGATACTTATGTCATAAGCCTTTCAGCACAAAGGAGAATTTATTTTTGTTTTCATCCCTCATTATACTCTCAAGTGATATAGTATGAAATAACTAGACTTGGATGTTTTTTCTTATAACTAATTTAATATGTGAGTAAGGAAAGCCAGCCAGCATCCTGATCCTAAACCATGCTGTGCCTTTGCTGTCTGATAGACTCTATCCCTCTAGAAACATGAAATAAACATTTCATTCCTTAAGTTGCTTTGATCATGATAGTTTACCTTAGTAACAGAAAACCAAAAAAAATGGTAATAGGAGTGGGGTTATAGTTAATGAGCCTGACCCTGTTATTTTTTGGAGGAATGTGGAAAGCACTGAAATTTTGGAATAGGAAAGTTATTGAATGATGTAAGCAGAGATAACGGTTATATTGGTAATATCTAGGAAGACAGTGGTGCTGAAAGTCATGTGCTGGCATAAAGTTTTGGAGAAGAAATGGACTCTGTAATCAACTTGGCTAGATATTTTTCAATAATATTTTGGTAAAGAATATGGATATATTCTGCCCTTATCTTCATAACTTCCTGGAGGCTAACTTAAAACACAATAGAAATAATTTATTTGACCAAAAATTTCAAGAAAGCATAACACAAAGACAGTATCACGATTATTACAGATTACTTCTATGCAGGACTCCAATAAAAACGGAACAAGTAAAAAATGAAAAAATGTATAGTTGAGACAGGACAAGAGCACTAACAAGCTAAGTGTTACAGCACAGGCTTGTGCCTAAAAGGAGGTAGGGATTGTTAAAGAAAGTGGCTGAGGTCAAGCAACATGCAGAAGGTTCAGAGTCTGTGAGACGAGATCCTGAGAGGCCACTGCATGGGCTTGTAAGGGTGAAGCCTGGGTTGTAGTTGAGCCCCCAAGATGTTGAACATTCCAGAGCTGTGTGTCATCTGCCTAAGAGAGGTGCATCCAGGATGTGCTGGTCAGTGTTTATCATTTGGCACAAAAATCACCATACTTAGGAAGATGGAATTCTAAAACACATGTTTGTGGGAGTATTTTATTGACTATTAATTAATATAGAAAGTCCCAGTTCACTGAGGGGTATACCATTATTGAGAAAGCCAGAGGTAACAAGCCAGCAGACAGTATCCCTTCATGGTCACTGTTTCAGTTTTTTGTTTTGTCCCTGTCTTGATTTGCTGGCTAAACTTTTCCTGGTAATGGACTGTAACGTGCAAACTAAATAAACCATTTCCTCCCCAAGATGCTTTTGATTGTGTGTTTTCTCACAGCAACAGAAAGAAAACAGAGAGAGTCATATATATATATATATATATATACATACATACATATATGACTTAACTTGCCATATTTCAGGAAACTAAGTTAGAAGGACAGACATTCAAGTCCTTGAAACCGAAAGTCCCAGATACTGAATGTGGAGCTATAAGGTTTTTTGTTTTTGTTTTTGTTTTTTTTTTGGCCCCACTGGGTTTCAGTCCTGTTTTGATCCAGTCTATTCCTCATTTTTGGAATGGTATGAGGTTTCTAATGTATATTTTGTGCCATAGTATGGAAATGTTTGTGTGTGTGTGCATTTTTTTAAAATGGAGTCACAATTAAGAGTTTGCCTTGAGACTCAGAAGTGACTTTGAACTTTTGAAGACTGTTTAGACTGTGGAGGACTGAGTAGTTTTAAAGTTGGGCTAAGGGATTTTGCCTCATGAGATGGCCATAAGGCAACTGGCTCCAGGGATAGAATGTAGTAGCTTGGAAGAGAAATATACTCAATGGACTCACGAATGTTAGCACTTTGTCCCAGTAGGTGACGTTGTTTGTGGAAGTGATGTAACCTCAGTTGGTGCAGCCTTGCGGGAGGAAGCTTGTCACTGGGTCAATTTTGAGGCTTTGGGGCTTTGGCCCACTCCTGGATCTCTCTATCTGCTTCCTGTGCACAGATGATATCTGATCAGTGGAACTTTCTTCTGCTACGCTATGCTTTTCCAGCCGTGATGGGCTCTATCCCTCTGGAATTCTTAAGTCAAAATATACTCCCCCCGCCCGCATTGCTTTTTGTCCTATAGCTTATCTAAGCAACAGAAAAGTGACTAATGCTTTTCCCCTGATAACTATAGAGTAAGATAAGATTTTTGAAAACAATAAACACTTTGTCTGTAGGAGACATTGAGGAATCAATCTCAAATTGCCTTGGAAACATCTGTCTACTGTCCAGCTTTCATAGTGCTTGAAGGTACAATGTAGGTTTCTCAGGGAGAAAAGACATCAATTACCTTTCCCAAAGTGGACCTTGATGCCAGGTCTGTCAGGCAGAATGTGCACAGTAGTGAAATAGTGGCATTGATTTAAAAACGGTTCACATTTCCTCGAGAAGTATTTCTTTGGATAACCTGTTAATGTTTATATTCAAAAAGCTGGGCGGTGGTGGTGCACACCTTTATTTCCAGCACTCAGGAGGTAGAGGTAGGCAGATGGTCTACAGAGCTAGTTCCAGGACTGGTGATTCTACTGCATGTACTGGCTTTGTGGGAGCCTAGTCTGTTTGGATGCTCA
>LOEQ01004162.1:43265-56584 GCA_001685075.1 Bramus lutescens | reverse complement strand
TGCTCCCAACTTTTGCCCGGCAATCTTGTTTGCTTCCAATTTCCAGGAGGATCTGTATATGTTTTTCTTTGGGTTCACCTTGTTATTTTGGCTTCTTGCGAACTATGGGCTTAATGACCTTTGTTTATGGCTAGAGTCCACTAATAAGTGAGTACATACCATATTCATTTCTTTGGGTCTGGGTTATCTCACTCGGGATAATGTTTTCTATTTCCATCCATTTGCATGCAAAATTCAAGATGTCATTGTCTTTTACCAATGAGTAGTACTCTAATGTGTATATATTCCACACTTTCGTTATCTATTCTTCCATTGAGGGGCATCTAGGCTGTTTCCAAGTTGCTTCTGTAAAGCAAAGGACATAATCATCAAGACAAAAAGGCATCCTATTGAATGGGAGATCTTCACCAACCCCGCATTGCACAAAGATCTGATCTCCAAAATATATAAAGAACGCAAGAAACTAGACATGAAAATTCTAATTAACCCAGTGGGGTACTGAACTGAAAAGAGAATTCTCATCAGTCGAAGTTCAAATGGCCAAAAGACACTTAAGGCCATGTTCAACCTCCTTAGCAATCAAGGAAATGCAAATCAAAACAACTTTGAGGCACCATCCTACACCTGTCAGAATGGCTAAAATCAAAACACCATACTATCGGATACGACCTCTCCTACACCTCATTCCCCTACACTCATCCATTGCTGGTGGGAATGAAAATTGTACAACCACTTTGGAAATCAGTGTGGCAGTTTCTCGGGAAATTGGGAATCAATCTACCTCAGGATCCAGCAATACCACTTTTGGGAATATACCCAAGAGATGCCCTATCATACTACAAAAGCATTTGTTTATCAGTGTGCATAGCAGCATTATTTGTAATAGCCAGAACACGTTCTATATTTTAAGTTAATTTGGGGTTGAATCACATACCAATTGTTTGTGCACTAGTGTCTTTAATTTGTTTTGTAGAGTTCTTCAGGCATTAGCAGGTATGATATGAAATAAATGGGATAAGATTTTTCCATGTGATTTTTTTCTTACAAGCTTACCAGGTTTTCACTGAATATATAAATACATCTCCAACCAGTGCATAATTATCACTGATGAGGGACAAGGGAGTTTAATTTCTAAATAATCACACTTGGGAAGTAGAGTCTTGTTTTCTTTGACATTAACAGGATCTTAATTCTATGTGAAAAGCCAACAGCACAGGTTTAATCTTGTATATGTGTTATTATTGAAAAGGAATCTATTTTTGCATTTGATAGAAAATATGATTTTGTTCTGATGAGAGTCACATTTAAAATTGGTTTCTTAGACCTGATGTGACCATGGAAGCTTCTCAGATGGGAGAAAGGACAGACATCAGAGAATCTCACACTTTTTTTTTCTGACTAAACATTCCTCCCGATACCTGCTTCTTAATATTGCCTTGGTCCCTCAAAAAGAAGTCATGTTGCAAAATGGCAAATGGAAACATAGTGCAACAATGCATTTTATAAAAGGAACACCTTTCTCTATCCTTCTCTCTCAACATGTTTCATTCCCTAGATTCTTGAGGATGATGCATTTTTTCTTAGGGGATTAAAGAGAATGAAAATTTGGTATTCTGATTCTTTTAATAGGCTGGATATCACAAGATTCCTATTCCTCACCTTGCTTCTTTCAACATTAGTTCAGGGGCTCACTGTTGCAAATACCGAGGCATGTTTTCTAAGCAAAAACAAAGAGAAAAACCAAGAATCTGATACCCTCTGTGTGTCACAAGTCTTTGGTGTTTTAAAAACTGCCCATTGTCCGATGATCATGTTCTTCTTCTAAATCCAAACAAGAGGCTCAGCTTAAAAGATAAAACTATGGCAAGTGTCATCTATGATTTCATAACGTTCAATTTTATAATGTTCATAATTTTAGAATCTGTAAGTCATATGATGTAAGGAATAAATCATGGTCTAGAAATAAAAGCTATTTTTATTAGATAATTTCTGTTACAAAGAAAGAAATACAACATGACAGATTAATTTAATCTGTCAAAGTGGACAACATTTTGGATTCTTGTGTTTGTCTGTGATGATTATTTGCTTCCTTCCTTAGTCCTGGTTGTTTTCTTTTCTGAGGCAGGGATTAGGTATAGAAACTATATGTATTTATCAATTTGGGCATTGTTTGAAAACATCTTTCCTGTTAAATCTCTATGGGACTTTATCCAAAACACAATGGACAACATTAAAATTCGCAGATTTTTGGGCAATAGTAACAAAAGTTTTCTGAGTGTAGTTTACAAATCATGCGAAGATTTTCTTTCTTTTTTCCAACATAATATTTTTATTGATTATTTAGGATTTTCATGTAATGCATCCTGGTCACACTCATTTACAAGTGCTCCTAGGCCCATCCCCCTTATGACCCCTTCAAAAAACAAGAAAAGAAATAAACAAAACAAAACAAGTCCAAGTTGCATTGCCCATATAATTACTGAAGCAAGGTCACACTCTTTGTGGGTGGGGAAAAAAGAAAGTAAAGAGAAAACAGATGGAAATAGCCTCAACAAGAAGCCATTGAAGAGAACTCTTAAAAATTGTGATAGGGATGTTGATGTGTAGCCATCCACAAAAGATTTTTGTCCTTGTAAACTTTGATAATAGTATCCTTGCAATTTTAACTTAGGCAGTGTGGTGGTTTGAATACTAATGGCCCTCATAGGCTCATTTATTTGAATACTTGGGCATTAGAGAGCGAAGCAACTTGACAGGAATTAGGAAGTGTGGCAATTTTGAAGTAGGTATGGATTTGTTGTTGGGGGAAGTGTGTCACTGGGTGTGCGCTTTGGGGTTTCAGAAGCTCAAGCCAGGCCCAGCATTGTTCTTTGTTCCTGGTGATTCAGATGTAGAACCATTGGATCCCTCTCCAACATCATGCCTGCCTGTGTGTCACCATGCTTCCTACCATGACGACAATGTACTAAATCTGAACTATAAGCCAGCCCAGTTAAATACTTTCCTTTAGAAGAGTTGCATGGTCACGACTCTTCACAGCAATGGAAACCCCAGCTAAGACAGGCAGGAAGTCATGCTATATTGTACAACTGTTCTTATCAAGGTAAATTACACAGGTAACAAAAATCAGAGGGATGTTATAATAGCTCAATAACATTGTCATTTACCAAACAGTGGGAATCAAAATGGAAAATGAGTCTGACCACCGAGAGAGAAGAAAAGTCACCATTACTCTTTGTAAAACAAGACAGAGAGAATTATAAAGAAGTGAGGGTTTCCCTGCAGAACCTCTAAAGTGAGTTAATGTAAAGGACAAACTGAATGGATATTCTTACAAATGTGTGGCTCCCTTTATTAGAAAAGCTCAGGCAACAGAGGGACAGCAATCTGTTGGAATCCTGTGCTGGGTGGGAACTAAACCTGATGAGCTCTAAGTTCTGTTTCACACTGAGAATCTGTGCTTGTGGGAACCACATAATGAGGACATCAAAGATGAGACTGAGGGACCAGGGATGCTTTAACCCACAGCTTTCTTTCAAACCACTTCTTGAAGTCTTGGAGGGACACCCTTGTTTTACAGGTTAGATGTAACTTTGACTATGATTTCTACCTTTGTCTATACAGTTCTAGCCAATTTTATAGCTTCCTATGTATGCTGTTACTGTGATCATTTAAGAACAATTGATGACCATGTATTCAGCACATTCACACATGTTCCTGGAAAAGCACAGCCAAGGAACATTTGAGAAGGCTGAATGTGGAGTGAAGAATATGGATGACATTTGGTTTGTGGCAGAAGGGAAAGCAGGGCAGATTATTCCCAGTTCACTTGAATTTTACCTGATGATTTACAAAGAATGTAAATTAGGAGACAATCACAGGAGGTACACTTAATGACATCTTAATGCATTGTGGAATTTACGATGAGGCACAGAAAGCTTGTGCACTCAACCATTGGAAGCAGATGCTGCAATAATTCTACTTAATACTTAGAAGCAGAGGAAAGCATATTGTTTTTCATATGAATGTTTATGAAACATTAATAAGAATAAAATGTATCATTTGATGCTGAGCACATAATCTGAAATCCTTTCCTATAAATATTAGTAAAGGACACATTTTTGTTCTCAACATAAACTGATTCTGAGTCTAGATCCTAAGATGTTATAATGATCTTCTTTCTCTCAAAATATATTTAAGTAGTATAAGACAAACTGACCTAGGGGTGTAGTCTCTTTTACTATAACTTCTATGTGAGCCCATAAAGGGGTTTCTTGGACTCGGTTCATTAAATATACTTTGTATTATAGGTCAGTGAAAGTCTTATAAGTCAGAATTTTGCTTTTGTTCTGGCCTGTAACTAGCATGTTTGGAAGGAATAATGAGCTTAATTAAGTTTGAGAAAGTACAGTTTCTAAATGATGTGGTAATAATTGATATTTATAATATAAAATATTTCTAAAATGCCTTTTTCATCTCTGCCAGAAATGTTGGCTCAGTAATTTCCAGTGACCAATTAGGTGTATGGGAGGATGTATAATGTTTGAGAAAAATCTCTCCATTCCAACATCACAGTTAATTTGATTTACTGTTCAAAACGCCACTGTTCTTCCTTGCTAACTACAGTGGCAGGGCTCTTAGGCACACTGTTTTATTTCTGGCAGTATCTTTTCTATTTGCACCACATATTAAGTTTCTTTTAATGACTCTTACTAGCGAATGTCACTACCCACTCTTTTAATGGAGGAACTGTTTTAGAGAAACAGGATACTGTAACTGTGATTCTCTTTTCAGTTAAAATGATCCTAATTGCTAATCAGTCTTCAACATCATGGCAATGTCTGCTCTTAGTTTCCTGGCTTTGGCCAAAAATGTCAAGATTATAAAATGAATCATTTTTGTAGCTTTATTTGTATAAGTACTTAAACACGGGATAATTTTCACATGACGTACTTTGCCTTCTAAAGCAACAGAGTAAAAGCATCAGGCAAAATGTGAGCCTTGAGGAAAGTGAAAAGGGCTTTATGTTCCAAAGAATATCCTGCAGCATCTAGGCTGAGAAAGGATAGAGTAAATGCGCTTAAGAGTTGTGTATAGTGGTGCTTCTAATGTTAATACTGAATTTGTCTTGTCACACCACTTCAATAAGTCTATCCATCCAGTGTGGACACAGTGTGATTGGTTATGTATACTGGTTTTGGGAAATCGGGTTATATCCTAATGATACTGAAACTTTCTAATATATCAGTCTTTTCCAATGTTTACAGATGCTGCCACCTAAGTTTTTTTTTTGTGTGTGTGTGCATGTGTGTGTGTGTGTGTGTGTTTCAGATTTCCAAAGAGAGCTAATGGCATGAAATAGCCAACTCTAAATAGAATGTTGTCGCATTTTCGAAAGTGTTGCCATATGTAGAATTTTTCAAAGCTGCTTTTTACCCATGCTCGTTCTGATAAATGACAGAAATTATGAGACAGTCTGGTGAAATTTTTCTTTTTATCTGTTGCTGTGTATCTTATGTGTTTTATGAACTTCTTTGTCATGTTGGGAGCTTTTTGATGAATTTCTTCTCACTTGGCCTAAAATATCACTGATTTGTCACTGAGCTGTAAGAATACAGTACCCAAACTAACACCATTGCTGGTATTTGGGCAGACATGGGTCCTTACTGGAATAAGTTAGGATGCTTTCAATTTGCTTAGAAACTAATAGACATTTTAAAATAAAGACATTAGTATAAAATGTAACCTTTGTGCTTGAACTTTCTCAGCACCACAAGCATTTTTTACATTAGGAAGAGAAAGGACGGGAAGCAGTGAATATAATCCACATCCATTGGAAAAAGAGATGCATGAACACCATGATTTAGACAAACTGTCAAGTAGAATTATCACAGTCATGCTGAAGATCCATGCTGTACTCTAACTCTATCAAGTCTCGCACTTTTAAGGCCATGCACTTCAATCATGAGTTGCTACTGGAACACACACAGGAAATGGAGGCATATTGCTGAGGTTTAAGCCCTAAGCAAGACTCCATTTATTCACCTATACTTAGTCATGTGACTCTGCTAGTCAAATAATAGTGCCCTTCTTTGATATGATCAGTATTCTTATTTATGATCTAATGTGAGAATACCTCCAGCCGTTTAGCCCCTATAGCCCCATCCTTCTCAGGAGTATGCTTTGTCTATTGTTTTTAGTTGGAATGTGGCAGAGACCAGAAGGGCAATGTAACAAAAACATTTACTGTTTCACTAGAATTAATATTCTCCACATATTCATTTAGAGAGCTAAGAGAAAGTGATTAAGGAGGTTAAATTCAAAGCCATGCAAAACATGACAAAGTTGATGCTGGAACAAGACTCTGAACCCAAAGCTCTTATTCATTTAGGATCTGAGGTAAAAGCCCAGATGCCTAGTGGAGATTAAGCCCTGGGGAGACTTTCATGCCCACTTCTATAACTGCCAGGTGCCTACTAAGAGGAATCAAATATCCTCAGGTTTTTATAGCACGTTTTTGCAAACAGATTATTAAAAAGTTTGTCTGAGCAATTGACAATTTATTGAAAATGTAAATATTTTTCAAAGATGGTTTTAGCTAGATAATTTTGAAATATGAAGCTGAGAAAAATTCTGATCAAGTACTTATCTAAGACTTTATCTTCAGTGAAAACTTACCTTTCTGGTGACATTTGGCATATGGATAGGAGTTTCAAAGGGAATGATTTGGGGGTGATGAAGGAATAAATGATTCTAGGAAAAGGCGTGAGGTAACGTCAAACTGAAGTTATAGATGACTGTCCTTACAATGTTCTCCAGGATATATTTGACATGCTCTCATAAATATTGTCTTTGCCTCTCTGAATGAAGTTCAAAGTCTTGAAGCTTGGGGGGCCCATAAAGTGTTTTACTAACATTGTATTCTGAAAAACTTTTGAATAATCATTATTTAATATTTGATAAGAGTTGAAATAAATGAAAGAATGAATTCTAATCCCTACATATTGTTTGTTCAACACTTTTAATTAATGAAGAGCTGTCCCCAAAATCATGAGTAGAAGGTATAATCATAAAATTCATGGAATTCAGTTTAATTATTTAGAATTTGTATTATATTATTCAGAATGTGTATGTGTGTAAGAGTATTGTAACAAACATGGAAGTTAGTTTTTATAAGCATATCTTCTACACAGTGGGATTTCTGATGTTCACTTTGTGTCATTTAATTGAACAACATGCACAGCCTGCATTTGTTAACAAGGATAAGTTGTGGACACTCTGGAGCTAGGACTTTACCTTGGAGACTTGAGAAAAAAGCTTCTGGATGCTATTTCAACATACGGATGGCTAACAGTGATAAAGATGACATAAACAGATTAGAAGCCCCTGAGCGCTAATAGTGCAGCAGCAGATACAGGTGAAGTCATTAATTGTGAATAGGTGCTGATGTCTTAAATACTGAACTAGCTCACAGATGCTTAAATTCCGTAACACATTTGCATCACAACTAAACAAATGTATAAAATTTCAACCATGAAATACTGTTTTACGCTGAAGAATTTAAATTCAAGAGTTCAAGGGTATTTATTGGAAGCACACTGTTTTTTCAAAACCAGCCAGGATAGAGACTTCTAACTCTGCATGTGAATACAATAGACTCGTCTCTCCTTATTAATACCGATAATCAGGCTGAAACCTTGTAATGAATGTGTTTAAGTCACACATAAGAAATCATTACAGGATAGAGAAGATATAAAAACAACTGCGGACCTTCAGAACAACAACAAGAAAATGGTAAAGGGCTTTTCTTTTGTTTACTTTGTCCAAGATGGGGATGGAGAAGTCAGAATATGGAAACCTCAAAGAGGAAAAACAAACAGGGGCTATTTAGGGGGGAAGAAATTGAATTTACAAAATTAAAGGAATAAAAAATGATCCCTTTTTAATAACAGAAATTTCAGAAAAATAACACTCATATCCACCCAAACACCATAGTGAAATGCTATGCCCCAGCCTCAGAAAATGCTCAGAAAGCAGGGAGCCTGCATGGGAACATTCTAGGCCATCTGTATGTGTGTGACTATTGTATGGCTTGGTCTCTTCGTAAGGCTTATAGCATAAGAGCATGACCTCTCCCTGCCACTTAGCTGGCTTTGGCTAACCTGTGCCCCTTGCTGGATTACCTGGCCCCACCTCGACATAAGGGAACAAACTTGGACCTCCCTCAACTTGATGTTCCATGCTTTATGCAAGCCTCTAGGAAGCCTGTCCCTTTCTGAATGGAGAGGATGGGGATGGTGGCAGATGGAAAAGGGCAGGGACTGGAGAGAAGATAGAGGAGAAACTGGTTGGTATGTAATAAAAATGAAAAAAAAAGTTATCTAAATTAAAAAAGAAAGTTAAAAAAAGAACTGATTTTCCCCTTTAAGAATTTCCAGGTGTCTCACCAGACCTGCTGATGATGGCAGTGAGGTGAGTCTGGCTGTTGCTGCACAGCATGATTGGCCAGAGAATGTGGGTGGTGCATGCGGTGTCAGAGGGCAGCTGCAGATGTTCGCATGTTGCTGAGGGCTGAGGGGCTGAGAGTGTGTGGCAGTGGCCGCAATAGTAAAAGCTGGAATGGGTGATGAAATACCTAACTTGGCTGGCACGACAGTAGCCCAAGGGAGGGGGTCTGGGAGAAGCAGGAAACCCACAGTGAGAGGGAGCCAGTCCCTTGAAACGCATACACAGGGGAACATGTGGGAAAAGCCCATATGGTGGAAAGTGAGGGCACGGAGTCACCTGAAGGACAACCTTACTATGGTGCCATTTGGGTCCTAACTGCCTGAGGAGTTTGGCGCCAAGGAAGGGCAGAAGTTCAAGAGAGGCTGCAACAGGAAACACCCAGGTTCACACAGAGGACCTTGTGGGAGGGAGGAAAAGACAGCTACAGCATGGTTCCAGCAGCTGAAAAGCCAACAAGCGGCAACCTCATGATCTGGTGCCCTGAGTTGTATGCCACATGAAACATTTATCTAATTGTTCTTTATCAATAAAAACTCAGGCCAGATATTGAGGAAGACCTAAATGATCAGAAAAGTGGCAGAGAAGCAAACAGTGACCTCATCTCTCTGTTGTTCCTCTACCTAAAATGGGCTGAGATTCTCTAAAACCCCAACCTACTACTTTCTGTGTCTCTGTCCTCCGTCCTCCAAAACTCTATGGCTAATTTATGTCCGCTAACTAGTAACTAGCTCCACTCTCTGATTCAAAGCAAACTTTGTTGTCAGTCTCTGGAGCATCAGAAAGTGATTAAAATATCCTACAACAGTTGGATTGTCTGTGTGCGTTTGTGTGCAGTTGTCTAGACGTGTGTCTGTTTATCCATATGTGTCTCTATGTGTGTCTCTCTGTGTGCCTCTGTGTATGTGTGCATGTGTCTTTGCCTATGTGTGCTTGTGTGTGTGGGTCTGGATGTGTTATGTGTTTTTCTATGTACTTGTGTGTCTCTGTGTTTGTGATTCTGTGTGTGCTTGTGTGAATTTTTCTGTGTTTGTGTGAATGTGTCTATGTGAGCGTTATGTGCACATATGTCTGCAGGTGCATTTTCTTAGGGAGGTCCCAGGAAGACAGTGTTCTGCCTCCACCATTTTCAGCCTTATTTCTTTGGAGATATGGTCTCTTAGTCAGTCTGAGCTATTGTGGCTTGTGAGGAAACTAGAACAAACATCCATCCTCCTTTCTCCACTTACACCCAAAGCTCTCTTTTCAGGCATGAATGTCTGCACCTGAATTTTTAACATAGATACATACCCATACCCAAAAAAGCACAGCAAACCTTCTTAGGCAATAAGTCATCGGCAGTCCTTACATTAGATACATTTTTGTTATTTTATTTTGAAATGAGCAAATACTTCCATCCTGTTTAAATCATTTATTGATGTCTTATATTTGGTTTTGGCTCTTGAAATTTTAATCTAATATTTCTGTGTATTTATACCTTATATTTTTTGTTGCTTGGATGAAATCTTCTATATTCAAAGTGTTTTAAACAAGTGAGCATTCAGAATTGCTCTTTGAAGCCTTTCTGTAATGACTGCTTTAAAATATCATTTTGGAGCTGGCCTCGTTTCTCATTCTTGCTCATATCTTGTTGTCTCTCATATAAATACATCTTCACTGTATCCTGGATATTTGGATTGTTACGTTATTAAACTCTAGATATTGTTTAGATATTTTCTAGAAGGCCTTCTTTGGCACTGTGCCAAAAGATAGAGGTAACCCTTTGTCTGCTATATCCTTATGAGGTAGTATTAACACTGTGGGAACCTGCAGTACACTGTCACCAGAAAAGAGGAAAATCTCCAGCTTCCAGTAGCTTTTCCCAAGGGTGTCTTGAGGTGGGGCAGGTCTGTTGGAAGTGCACATTATAAATAGTAGTGCTATGATTCAATGTGTTTTAAAAGATATGCTTAATAACAGAAAGGGGCAGTAAAACCCCCCAAAGATAGGTTACACAGCACTTTATTAACTCTAAAACTGTTCAATGCTAATGAGAAAGGCACTTATCTGCAGAGAGACATTGGACAGTAGAAAAAACTGTGAATTAAATCAGCCTGTGTACCTTAAAATACGTTCCTCTCAGAATGGAATCCAGCATATGTGTTACATTGGAAAGGAGGTTTGTTTCCACAGGAGAAGAAAAGCTACAGTTTCCATCAAAAGTGATAAAGATTAGATTAGAACAGGAGAGACCCCTTGATTAGAAGAGTCAATACTTCAAGCAGGAAGTTCATTCAATCTAAATTAACTTACAAGACTAACAAATGTCTTTTATTTGATCAGATATAACCAGCCCAAAAGGAACACTCCAAAATTAGAATTGGGGGGAGGGTTTGCTTCTGTCTTTCTGGGAAAATAAACTTAGAAATTTGAAGACTGGACAAATAAGACAACTAAACAAGAAGGAAGAAGCATCCAGAGAAAATGTCCCCCCAAAAAGAGCAAAATGTCATAATGGTATAGCACATTTGAAACAGGGTAAGATTTCATAAATCTTTCTAAATGTTTGTTTCTGCTGTTATCTACGGACATAAAAGGCAAATGTTCTTATGAAGTTCTAATTCAGTTAAAAACTAAAGCTGGATTTGGAGTTGGAGCATAGCTCTCTCCTTCTTTGAACCTAAGCATGATTGTTAAAGGAAAAATCCAAAATCTTTCCTATGTCAGTAGAGCCATCTGGTATGGGACAGAAGGAAATCCAAAATTCAAGGACTATTCTATTGCCACTAATTTCATAATCCTTTGGTTTTATTTTGACTCTGTTAAAAACCTTTTTTAATGTATAAATATCTCAAAAATTATAAGGTTAATACAAATGTAATAAGCGTGCCATGATGTTAATGGTCATGCACATGATTTTGTGCTTGAGTCTGAATCAGGTTACTAAGAATTAAGCTTATGTACTGCTGACGTATTTAAATGATTTTGGTCATTTAACCTCTTTAAGATCTACTACATATAACATTTAAAATGGTAAGTTTTCTGCAGTGAACTGTGACCTTTGAAGTCTCCAAAAAGATTACAGGACTCCACAGTGATGAATTCCACTAGATTATGGTAATGACAATTACTATCAAGCAGACAACCACCACCCAAAGATGAGCCTTGGACTACCAACTGCTCAGGACAACGTCAAGGCAGCTAGATGAGAAAGTCCAGCCTCATAGTCTACTCCAGTCAGGACTTCAGAAAAGCTCTATACTTTCCCATCACACAGAAGCTGGGCAACAGCTGGCTCTCCTACGTCTTGACCATTATCTCATTTTTCTCAGGGTCCCGTAAATATGCCATCACCCCAAATAACAATGAGTCTAGAAAACATAAGTCCACAATCTCCAGAGGTAGGGTGGGTGGATTTTTGTTGTTTGATGGATTATGGATGTTTATCATCTCTTATAGGGTTTGATTGCAAGTTGTTATTGTTCATAGTTAGAAAGAAAATAAATAAAGGAGATTTCAGGGACCTCATTTTGAAAAGAAAAAGGGGGTATAGGAATGGATCTACTTTTAAACTAAAAAAGCAACTACTAGTCTTAAATATTTTGCATTGGTATGGATTTTTGTAAATTGATACAAATTTAAGGTTATTTTTGTTATACTGTATATATATTTTTACTGTTCTTTTAGGTATTTTTGTATATTGATACAAATTTAAAGCTATTTTTGCTAGAACATATTGTATCATGTTTCTACTCTTGTTTAAGGTATTGTACCTATACAATTAATTTAACAATGTAAATTTTTAGCATTGAGAGTCATTATCACAAATTATTTAGGATAATAAAGAAATGCAAGTTAGTAGTTAGTCACCTATAACAAATAAAGTTGTAGTCATGTTAGGTATGTTTTCAGTGTCAAACAAAAATATATTTTAGGTAGGAAAGTGGTCTTCAATCGCTTCAGAAACTTACAGAATATGACATTGATGATGTTTTAATAATGTAAGACTTACCATGACAATGAGACACTTCTGCTCCTAACAACACCAATCTACTTCAGAGAAGATGATGGGCACCAAAAAACTTCTCCATAGAGTTTGTTTTCTTGTGGTAAAGGTTATCTACTGTGAAAGAAACTCTCTTTTCCTCCCCTGCTGACAGTACGCTTTTCAAATTGGATAAGCAGGGCAAAAAGAAAGCAAATCATGAATGTTGCCAAAAGAAGGCAGGAAAATCCTTAAAAATTCCTACTTTGAGGCTGGAGAGATGGCTCAGCAGTTCGGAACACTGACTGCTCTTCAAGATGACTTAAATTCAATTCCCAGCACCCACATGATAGCTCATAACTGTTTCTAGCTCTTGTTCCAGGGGATCTGATACCATGACACAGACATATATGCAGGCAAAACACCAATCCACATAAAATAAAGATAAATCAATTATTTTTTTAAATATGACTTTACAGAACAGTCTGTCGGATATTCTAGGCTTATAGATTGTAGATGGATGCCCAAATGCTACAGAGGAACCATGGGTGACTGTCCCGTCAGCCAGATGTTTCTGTCATTTCTATAGTTTTGGAAGTTGTTTCTTCTGCACATCCTCTTAACTCAGGTAATATTATGTCCTTTTCAGGTCTCTGATGCAGTTGAATATAAGATAGTTAGAGCTGCAGTTTTCCTTGTTACCAAATTCAGAAAAGAAACACACAAAAGAGGTGAAAAGTGTATAAGGTTGAGAGTCATAAAAACTTCTCCTGGGAATATACCCATGAGACGCCCTATCATACTACAAAAGCATTTGTTCAACTATGTTCACAGCAGCACTATTTGTAAT
>LOEQ01004162.1:21422-42506 GCA_001685075.1 Bramus lutescens | reverse complement strand
AATGGGAGGAGGGTAGGAGGTAGAAATTTTTAATAATAATAAAAAAAGATACGAAAAAAGAAAATGTTTTGAGGTTTAAAAAATAGTTTTTGGTTGGTAATACAAGTTAGGATAGAAAGAGATTTAAGTGCAAAGCTTTGGACTTAACAAGGTAGAATAGATAATGGAGCATTTTCTCAGAATTTGCCAAATGCAATTTGACTAGACTCTGAATGCAAATCTTAGATGATAATTTTTCCTATTGTATATAGCTTTATTGTGTTATAGTTAAACACAGTAAAAGTTATACTCTTATTTAAATCTTTCCCTCTTTTATTTAGACAAAAGTGGGAATTTTTGGAGGATATTTTGACCACATTCTGACACTTCAGAGACTGACAATAAAGTTGTCTTTTAATCAGAGGGCAGAGATCGCTATTAGCTTATCGAATTAGTGAGAGTTTTTGGAGGACTGAGCACAGATAGAGAGAAACTAAGGAAGTAGTAGGTCAGGACTTGAGTCTTGGCTGCTTTGGGACCAAGGAATGAGAGAGGGGAGGTCAGTAGTTGCTTCTCTGACACTTCTCTAATCATTCATTTTCTTACTCTGATATCTGTCTCCCAAGCCTTTATTGATTAAGAATAAGGAGATAAACACTTTGTCCAATGTACAAAATGAACAAAGAAGTTTTAAAAATTCAATTATATGGTATAAAGATCTGATATTTCTGTTCTAGGTATTTCAGAGAGAGAAAAATGAGTGTGGCTGAAAGTGACTCAGCAAAAATAGTTCAGTATTTGGCAAAAGATGTATCTCTAGCCACTCAAAAAACTAGTGAACATCAAATACATAAACTCAAAGATAATGACATGAAACATCTCATCAATAAATTTCTGAAAAATAAAGAAAACATTATGCTTTGCTGGGTAGAGTGATATCACAATGAATAAAATTTTAAACTAATTTTAAATGCACAAAAAATTTACCACCCTGATTCTCTTTATGTGTACTGTTACTCAGTACTAAATTTACATTGTGTAGATAGCAATGACCAATCAATAACCATATTATTTTATACCTACAAGGCCAAGACTCTCTCTACCCATTGAACACTTTTTCTTGAATTTCATCTTCCTTGCCTGTAGAGCCTGGCAGTCATGTCCACACTGGGAGATTCTCCAGGACCATACATCTTTATTGAACAAAACATACTTATATTCACAGCAGTCACTGAAATTAACATCAAATATGAAAGCATTTATCTTTACTTTGTCTATTTACTGGGTAGAGATAGTTCACTTATTAAGATCACAGGCATGTCCCAATGATTCTCATCACCTTATTTGTGAAAAATGGGCAGAAAGTACCTTAAAACCTGAATTGCTGGGCCTCTTCCTTGTGGTATCTGTCTTAGTGAGTTGAAGACAGGGACCAGAACACTGTGTTTCCTAGTAACTTATAAATGCTACTATTTTTTCTTGGCTGCACACCCCAGAGGACTCACACCTGGATCAGGAGACTCCAACTTTCATGCTGAATACCCCAGTGTTTGTTGATTTCCCACACACTCCCATTTTCTCCTTTCAATTTCCTTTCCTATCTCCAAACAGCTATTTCTTATTGAAGTCATGTGGTTTTCTTTTAAAAACTCACTAACTCCATTTAGTGCTGGCTTCGTGTGTCTGTGTATAGGACCATCTGCAGAAGCATGAACAGCCTCTCAGGGACCACATCTTGGACTAAAACTCATTCTCTTCCTCCCAGCAGTCATTTTGTACTTTTCCCCTCCATTTGGGAGGAGAGGGTTCAAGAGCCTATGCATGCTGGAATTCTTGTTGGCTTAATCTTGTGTGGATCACACACAAGCATTTATAGCTGCTGTGAACTCATGTGTAAATGGTGTTTTCATATTTATCAAATACTGTTTTGTTTCACTGCAGACCCCAGTTACCACTGGCTTATATGCTTTCCACTCATCTTCTGTTATGATCTGTAAACCTTGGAAAGAGGGGAATGAAATATGTAAATCAATGAGTACTGAGTACTCAACAGTATTATGTTTTGCTGGTTGACCAGTTATTGTATTATTTGCTATCTACCGCATAAGGAAGCCTCTCTGATGAGGACTGAAATATGCCCTAATCTGGTAGTGTTGGGGATGGTGCACAAGAGGAACCTTGAAAGAATCAAAGAAGTTAGGGTATGTTTTCACAAAAGAACAGGACTCAAGTCACTTTGGGAGACACCCTTCAGGAAAAGCGATCCTGAAACCTTCACATGACGGAAACCACGTAATGTAGTTTAGAAACAAAATGAATGTGAAGAAAAAAATCTAAGGACAGTAAAATTATGGACAAATACAATAAACATCCCATTTCAGAAGTTTCTAAATTTTGTTTTAGAGTTGAAAAATTATACTATGTATTATACTATGTAAATACTTCTCCCTATATATACTAGAAGTACTTGCGATTATTTTATTATAAACAAAAATGGGATGGGAGGTAAAAGGAAAGATTTTGTGGCTATAAAGCAGTTGATTTGGGTGTACATGCTGAATTGCCATAAAATAGCATAAAATTACATGCCTACATTTTACCATTGTTAAATTTCCTGGTTTTGAGTTTTTGTTGCATACATGTAAATAAACATAAACACTGGAGAAAATTGCATGAGGGTGTACCAGATTTTTCTACACTCTTTTCTCAAATTCCTCTAATTTTCTAGCTATTGAAATAACTTCTGCAAGATATATTTTATTGTAGTGATATTTCTTTTATTTTAGTAAGTAAAGATTGCCTGATGATCAGAAAGCAAAACAGACACACTGCTCAACCTTAAAGACCAGGTAGTGGTGAGTGGTGTCACATACCATTAGTCCCATTAAAATTACTAGTCAAAACAGCTAATAACGGCAAGTGTTCTGCATTTTTTAAATTTTCTTTTATTTCTAAAAGGACACACACACACATACGCACACACAGGTACACTAGTTTATCATAGAAATCGGGTGATAGCGGTGCTTTCATCCCAGCCCTTGAGAGAATATAAGATGGGAGGAGTCAGCTCTCAGATACAGTTTCCTTCTGAGATTCCTGGAGGCAGGATCGCCATTTCGGACTGAGGTAGAGGTAAGAACTAGTGGCTGACTGTTTGCTTTTGTGATCTTCAGGTTGAATCCCAATTTCTGTCTCTGAGATTGTATTAATTGTACATTTTACATTGTTTTTTATAGATGCATGTATTAAAGATGTATTTTATAATGTTTATTATTGGTACATGTATTGTTTGAAAAATAGATATATCCTATATTTTAGTCTGCTCCAGATAATCTCCTCAACTTGAATCAAGATTTGCTTTTGAGTCATTGCTCATCTTTGGAACTCACAACCTGACCCGTTACAAGACCTCTTTAGCATCTATCAAAAACATGGAATTTTTAAAAACATGGAAGAGCAATATGAAATACAGTATCAAGAATAATTTTATGAATAAGAGTGATAATTTACAAGACACAAATAAATCTGCTAGACTACTTATTTCTTCGCAAATATTGAGTAGGTTAACATTGAATTGTCATTCATATATATGTGTGTGTGTGGCTGTGTGTGTGTGTATCCTATTAGAAATAAAAGAAAATAAGAAAATGCAGGACGCTTGCTATTACTAGTATACTAACTAGTACTTTTAATGGCATTATGTACTGTGTATGCTAAATATATCAAAATGCAAATTCAAATAAAAGTGAATGAAAGTCAAAGCTAAAAGAGGGAAGGGAAATGGCTGTGCACCTGTCCCTTCTGAGGTTGTTTCTCGGTTTCCCTGACAGTCTTCATTTGTAAAATGTGAGGAATGTAGCGTATGGAAAATATCATGGGACACTGAGTTTATATCCCTTTCATCCCTTGTGCAATATGATTTGCACTGAGAAAAAATATTTTAAAATTCTGTGTGAACTGAATTTCCACACCATAGAATTAAAACTTGAACAGCACTTCCAAAGGTTTTAGTTTATATAATATATGCTCCATCCATTTTTATCTTCCCTATCAGCTTTCCAGAAAATGCATAGGTACGTACTTTTGCTGTAATATTCCAGCGGTTGTCTAAAGCTCTTTGGCATTAAGAAATAGTTATAACCTTGTACTCTATCCAAAGGTCCCAATAATCCTGAACTGTTTCTCGTTCTTTGCACGGATCATTGGGTCAGCATTCAAACTTCTAATGAGGTCAAGTTCTCCAGGACGTAATATAATGGGCCAGTTAGCACCAACTGACCTCCAAGTGCACAGCTCACTTTCCTGAACTTAGAGCTGAACTTAGGTGCTGTGCTCACCCAAAATACCTGGGTGGTTGATAGGCCAGTGCAAAACCCACTGGCGGCCGAAGTGATGGAGATACTTTGGCCTGCTAATCTGCAATCATCTGCATATTGAAGTATACTTCTAGCAGGGTACATTTTAATGAGAAAGAATCATCTTAGCCATGTGTTGAGCAAAGCAACTCTTAAAATGATGTAATGATGTTAACACGTTTGACTCAATGGACTTGTGGTTTTTTTTTTTCTCTCTGTCTCTTTTATTAACTTTTAGACTAAGTTAAGTGATATAAATTGTTTGAACTTCTGGTACAAAAAGTCATTCCTGACAGCTTCAACTTTGGATTTTGTAGGGAAAATGTAAGGGTATAGTAGAGGCTGTCATGCTTAGACATGCAGGAAAGCAGAATGGAAGGGTTTTTAATGAGGCCTCCAAAGGCTGACTAGATCCCATGGATATAATTACTTCTGAGGAGAACATGAACATCTTGGAGTGGGTGAGTGCTTTCCAAACAGACAATCAATACCAATTAGTGGGACACGAAATCAATTTAATGATTCAGTAGATCTTGGCCATCCCTTTTGAAATGAAATGGCATATAATAGTGCAATCAGGAAGAAGATTAGATTATACTAGGATGGACTCAGAATAGATTGGGAAGTCTTGAAATGTTTACTAAAGTGGTGTGTGTATGTTCATGTCTGTGTTTTGTCATGCAATGCAATGCACTGCCAACTATGAGCTGTGATGTTAAAAGAGGCTTGACCTTGGGAAATGTAATGGAAGCGACTTCTCTGAAACAACTTTGAACTTAATATCTCCACAAGCTGCCCCACTCAGTTAATTTGGTTTCCTGCTAGCTGAAGAGACTGCGGTAGTTAATTTGAAACATCACCCATTAATTCCCACATGTGATTTCTTTCCTTAACTTTATTTTCCATCCTCATCTTCTTTATATAAATGAGCCTGTTTGAGGATCAGCATTTGCCATCACCTCATTGGGCTACCTCTACTTTGACAATTTGTAGCCCCCAAATTTCTTTTATTTGGTAGTTAGTTCTTCATAAATACACTAATTGTATAGAATATGCATTATTGTTTTCAGTATTGGGCAGTTGTGCAAGGTAGTTGTAATAGCTTCAAAAAGACTCAGTAATATTGGCATAGACAGTTACAATGTTTTGCTAAAATATTTGTTATGGAAGGAGTCTATAAGATCACCTGAGATATGTTATCTCCTATTCAATTCATTAAGTATCCACCTCTATTGAATAACTTTATTCATGTTGATAGAATCTAACAAAAATGAAGGGGTATCAATTCAATAAGATCACAAAAAATATGATTCCTGTTTGCTGGTATATTCTCAGTATTATATTCTCAACTTCCAGAATTTTGTGAAGAATGCTTTCATGTCAGAGAGATAAACAAGGATAAAAAATAACCATGACCTTCAGCAAATATCCAGTGAGAATATTGTGCCCCGGTGTCCACAGGAGCAGTTCAACAGAACTGAATGCTTCCAATTGCTACACGAGCCCAGAGGAAGATGTTTTTCTAGACGAACCTTTAAAAAAGACCCCGCATCTTCCCCAAAACTTGACTGAATCAAGAGTTTTTAAGCAGAACATGGTCATTGTTACTGTCAGATTTATGATTCATAGATATTGTTGTACAAATGTCTGTCTTTAAAGAGCAAAGTTTACTGATAATTCATCACATAACTATTAACAATTATATATTCTCAAACTCTGCTGCCTAACACAGAGGGGAGTGAGATGGTTCAAAGGGAAGAATAATTATCATTCTTGTATAGCAAGTCATTTGTAACATAGTTTGTTTCTAATGAAACAGAAGAGTTAGGCAGACTAGCACCTATCTGAGAAAACACAACTCAAAGAAGCTGAAAATAAAGCCAAGAGGAAGAGCATATTAAACATTAACCACTTGATTTCGCATCCTCATTAACTTAATATTGCAATCTTGCAAAAGCAACTAAATGTCCTGACATGCTTAGAGAACAGAATGAACTCTATTACCAGGATGTACCTGGCAATAAAAGTATTCTGTTTTATGGATAGAAATTCAGGGTTAATTCCTTTTGTGTTAGCGTTGTATCTTAATGATACCAGACAATTAGTACCTGCTAATGGCATGAAAGCTATTTCCTGAAGATAAGTACAAAATCATGAAAGCTTTATAAATTGCATTCCCAGAGATTTTTATCTGTACGTATTTTGTGCTTTTGCCTCTTACAAAGAGGAATTTTAAAATGTTACTCTGTAATGACAGTTCCACAGTAACTTTTCCTTTTACTTAAAAAGAATAGGACAAAAAATTTGAAAATTCATTTTATTTTATGTTTCAAAGACAATGTGTTTGGGAATAGATGATCCATCACATAAATGAGTAGCTTTAATTTGAAGAACATGTATCGCAATCATATGTTCTCTTTTTTATATTTAGATAGTTTGTATTAATTTAATGTAGAATATCAGAAGTTTTCGTGTTTATTTCACAACTTGTTGTGTGGAGTGAATGTAGTGGATGTAAAGAATATTCCATTTGTGCGAAGTATTTAAAGTGCAGTGATGGATTGGGAAGAATGGAGACCAGGGGAGGAATGGTGAGCAGAACATGACCCATCTGAAACTTTTAAAGCCGTTCTCGTTCTATCTGCACTACAGTGATCCCGGAGGACTGAGACGTGTCCTTTGTTTGAACGGTTCCATGACATGTCTCAATCCTCTGAGATCATCTTCTTCCAGGACTGAACCTTGTCTGAATATCTAATAGAAAGGTTTAGTGACTCTGAGCTACACTAATACTTGATTGATACTGATAGCAAAGCAGAAGTGAGCTGCAAAGCTTTGCCGACAAGTTTGCTATGGTAGAAGCGTCCAAAATCACCCCCAATATACCCACATCTTATTTTTTTACCTTAGGTGCTGTCTCTGATGAGCAGGTTGATTCTTATTTATAGAATAAAACAACAGTGATAGGATATCACTTCAATCAGATTACAAAAGATTGTGATTTCTGAATAGCTAGTACATTATCTGTATCATATTTTCAGGGTTTCGTAGTTTCTTAATGAATGCTATTGCAAAGGAAAAGTTCTAATGGGTATAAAATAAATGGGCTAGACAGTGTATTTCACATTTGCATTTAAGAATTATTTTTAAAGTTTTTTTTGTTAAATACAGAGAGCTCATAGCCTAAGTTTTGTTCATGTCTTCTTACTTTTTAATTCATCATATCTACTTTCTGTTTCTCATTGTCCTGATATGTTTTCTTATTTATAGTATACCAGGTGGCAGATGAAACATCATATATCTATATATCTCTATTCTAGGAACAAAAGTTAAATCTTATAATGTGTTCACTTGGCTTAGATTCCCATTTTCTAGGAGAAGGAATCACATTGGTCCAGGTTATACTACATGCTCATCCTTGGTCCATTAAGTTATGGCATGAAATCATATTGACTAAACTTTCTAAGAGGCCATTCAAAACTACTAAACATATTCTATTTGAAAGCAAGACAACACATCAGAAAGAAAAATAATAAACTATTTGAAGTGAGGAAAAGAAAATCTATAGATATCATTGTAGTCTGGGTAAACAACTTAAATATATCAATTCACAGGAGAAAGAAAGTAGTCAGATTCTGTGTCCAATAATGATGTCAAATTAAAACATGCCAAATTTTGGTGAAATACATTAATAAAAACATTAGCCTCCCAAGGAATGTATTGAATGAATAAAACTAGTGAAGATGCATCAATATGCAACCCCAACAAATTATTAAATATCTGTAATGCTGGTCTTTAATTCATAGAGCTCCACCTGCCTCTGTTTTCCAAGTGCGAAGATTGAAGACATGTACCATCATGCAGAGCTCATTGGTGCTACTTCTGATCGTTCTATTCCAGCTTCTTTCATGAATGGATATTTGACATATTTTACAGAGATTTCCCAGTCTCTAAAAAATGATGCATTTTTATGTTCCAGTCTGAATATGACGTTTATATTTATATTTTCTCATTATACACATGTTAAATATCCTGAGGAGGGCTTGGTTCCCTTTCTGAGTTCCTGGTTCCTGCTCCAGGTACATTATTTAGGAGAATAATTACATCTCTGCATTTTCCCAAAATCTTTCCAACATCAACTGGTGTTTTTATTAATTTAACTCTGAATCTAATTACCTGATATGAACACAGACGATACAAAGCCATGTGACTTGGTCCACCAGAACTATCTGCATTTACATTGCACTCTAATACTGGAAACCCATGTTACCAGTACTTGGTTTATTAAAATCAGACATTATTATAATATCTTCCTCAGATTCAGATTCAGCAATTTTCTAGAATACTTTACAGAACTCAGAAAATGTTATAAATAGATTAATTATAGAGCATAGAGTTCAAGAATAGCCAGGTGGAAGACAAGACACAATTTGGGGTAGAGGTTTCGTTTTATGCCCTCTTCAGGTTTGGTACCTTCTTAGCACATCAATGTATTCACCAACCTAGAGCTAACTCCATCAACAAACTATTAATAGATTTTTTATAGAAATATGATTGGATAACTCACTAGATTCTAGTGAATTGATGAGTTCTTTGCCTACTTCCAAACCCTGGAGGTTGAGATCATGGGTTGAAATTTCTGACTTTATATTCAGATGGATGGCTCTTCAGGCTTCCACTCTAAAACAATCTAGTGTTCTGCCATAAATTGATTTATTATCACAAACACAAACTCAAGGAGCACTCTTGCTTCTTTGGATGTAACAGAGCTTTTAGGATCTGTAGCTGAAGCATGGAACAGTAACAGCACATTTATAATTCTACCACAGAGTCTTCCCTGAATTCCAAACATTAAATGTACACCAATCCTAACTTCCACAACTTCCTTAGATCTTATGTGGATTCAGATTCTCACTACTTACTCAACATACTAAAATAACCAAAATAATATCTCTGAAAATTATTTGACATTAAATGAATTGTTGATAATCATAGAAAATTATTTGTGTGCTTGTAACAGAATAAAAATGGAAAATTCTTTGGGACTACAGTCATTATCTTTAGTTCTACTAACCATTACATTCAGAATGATACAATAAGTCTGAAGATTTGCCCCAATTTCTATGCTTTGGCTGCTCTTGTTTCTGCCTCTTTTCTTTGTATATCAGTTGTCTGTTATTGTTTTAGCTTATGTTAAACATAGTTACATAACACACAACATCTTCAATTCCAAAAGCTGATAACTGACTTAAATGGCTTAAAATATTAGATGATAGCCAACAAGAACAAGCTAGGTGTCTTATTGAGAACAAATTGCTGCCTTTGCCTCTCACTTTCTGTCTCTAATACCTCACTATAGTCACCTAAATGGAGGTCTGCAGCAGGCCATCCTGACACCTGTCTCTTCTTGCCATGACGAAATGAAGAGAAGCTGGCACCATCTCCATTGACTCCAAGAGGACTCATCTGCTCATGTCGTTGAACTAGAGACAGTGAACCTTTCACTTGACTCAATTGCAAGTACTCGAATCTTATCAGCTTCGCATAGGAAATTCAAACATTCAGTCTATTTTTATGGAAAGATTTTGTCTAATTGAAAAGAACATTTTTGCATGTGCAACCACATATCATTCAGAGCCTGTAATAATAAAGTGAATGATGATGTCTTTTGCTTACTGCTTGCCAAGAGCTTGGGTTTTCAGTGGGCTTTTAAATTCAAACCGTTTCTCCGTGTTTGTTCTACTGCTTGGAACTGAGATGTAGTCATGTTTCCAATCTGGCAAGTCCTTGTATTTGGGGACATTCCTATTTGCTTTCAGAATGATTTTTGAGCTCTTTCCTTTCCTCTGATATTTGCTAAATCTAGTCAATAACAATCACATTTTATTTAACATTCTATTTCCCATTTATTTCTGGAGCTATTTTAGCTGATTTCTGAGTAAAAATCAAAATACTATAAAATTTTTTTATACCAGATACCATGGACACCTTTTTAGGTTTCTTTCTTTACCTCATCCTTGAACCAAGCATATATCTTGGATATGTTGTTTCAGCACCATCTCATGACAATTTACATGACATTCTGAATAGTTTATGTTGATGGATATCTCCATTTGCTCTCTTCTTCTGGGTCGATGAATTATACTTCCCTTCATTTTGTTCCATCATGAGGTTTATTTTTTTTCTTCCACACTCTGGGAAGCAACTAGAAAGAGATTGGACAAGAGGAGAAGTGAAGTCTCTGAGTACTTCTTCCTAACATCACTAAAAGTCATCTTCATCTTGTATCGAAGTCTGCAGTTCCCATCAGAGTTGCTCTATAGCTATATGATCTGGTTTCAGGAAATGAACTCTCTCTCTCTCTCTCTTTGCAATTATAGGTCTAGTGTTAATAATTCCTCTCAAGTATTAAAGTCCAAGCATCTTTTCTCATTACTTTCTCTAACTTCTGATGTCTACAAATTTGTGAATTCTTCATATATTTAAGTATCATTAAGTATCTATTATGAGAGGTTTCCTATCAGGCTGAGTTACATTCTAAGACTGCATAATCTCTACATTTTTTAGTTTATCATGATAAAAGTGTATTCCTCCCTAGTTCAACAATCCATCATAGTTGTTGGGTAGGCTCTGTTTGCTGTAATTATTCTGCATCATAGCCTTCACTTTCTTCCTGCTTCCTTGATTAGCTGAACAGTAAGAAGGGCTTATGTTTACTCATGTGTGGTCCTCTGTCTCTCTGCCTGGATTTGATAAACATGATTCTTTGGTGGCATTTCAGATTACAAAGGAACACCGACATTAAAAATTCTAGCATGCATCTCACAGGACTAGGACAATTTTAGGATGACTTTACAAATTATTTACATCTGATCTTAGAGTAAATATTTCAATTAAGGCAAATTTGCCATGTCAGTATCATCTTTGTAAATAGAAACATGGTGGCTTATATATATATAAAAGAATAGAATGCTATTTTGCCAAGAAATAAAATAAAAAGAGCATCTATTAATGCAAATATGAAGTGGTACAATTAGCTAAAATAAAATCTGTAGTGTTATGAATAACTGAACATCACAATATGCTGGAACCTTTACATGAGCTTTCCAAATCTGCTAAGAATTATTCAACCCCTTTATCATCCATCTTGCCTTTTAACCAAAGCAGCCTAAATGATAGCTTCCGCTCTAATTCTGGGCCTTCTAGTAGTCTTATGTCATTTTGTCTATTTTAATTGATATAGTACCCTGACTGAGAGAGATGCTGGCATTAATGTTATTTCATTCTCATGGTATGAGTTGAAGTAGCTGTTGTGCGTCTTGTGAACTGATGTGGTCCACTCTCTGTATGCTGTGAATACCACTGGTTAATATAGAAACTTCTTTGAGCCTATAGAAGAGCAAGGATGAACGGAGATAGGCAGAGAAAACTTAACTGAATGCTGTGAGAAAGAAGGCAGAGTCAGAGAGACAGATGTTGGAACATTACCAGGTAAGCCACAACCTTGTGGCAATACAGAGATTAATAGCGATGTGTTAATTTAAGATATAAGTTAGCCAGGAATATGCTTAAGCTATTGGCCAATATTGCAAATAATATGGTTTTTATGTGATTTTATTTCAGGTCTAAGCAGCCAGAAGTGAGCAAGTGGCCTCCTACAACCCTCCTGAATCATAGAAGTGTTGGGTTCTCCAAAACCTGACTAAAGGAAGAAAAGTAGAACTATTTTGTGAAATGGTCTTTGACAAAACAAAACAAAACAAACAAGCAAACAAAAAACCAAGAGACTAGTTCAAGCATAATGAAATTGCTTTCCCTATTCCCTGGCCATGCTGAGGTGGTGCATTAATTACTTGACTAATTCTATGACAAAATGCCTGACAAAACAGCCAGAGAAAGAAAGGTGAATTTGACTCACAGTACTACAATGATATTTTCAAGGTCATACAGTTGTTGAAGGACAAAGCAGCCTTTTAAGTGCAGAGAGCCCAGCTCCAGGACTCAACCATTGGCCCAATCTACCATCAGGACTCTGCTTATTACACTCCTATGTGAAGATTATCTTCAGAAAAGACTTCTGAAGCCTGTGATCTGTCTCTTGTGACTCTTTGCTATTGTGATGCCTTAAAAGATGTATAACTTCTAGTTGAAAAACAGGGTAACCATTTTCTGCCAAAATGCAAAAGATAGAAAAAACTGTATCAACTCCATCAGTAGATACAGTGTCTGAGATTCCTAAAAGATAGTCTTTATGTCTTTCCTGTCTCTTACATACCATAGAATATATAACATAACTCTCAGATAACTTGGAGATTCAAATATATATATATGCATCACCAAATAAAAGCTACAGTGGTCTATTTCAAAATAAAGTAATTGCAAGTATCAGCTGCAATGTTATTACTTACAATATTTTATCATAGACAGCATAAGAACTACCTGCTGCTGCTGCTGAGCCAAAGCAAATGAAAAGAAGCGTCATAGTAATTAAGGACACAATTTTTGGGTCATTGGGAAACTTGATAAGTCTTGACTGAGTATTTCGTATTTAAACCATTCCACAAAACTGCAATTATTATGAGCTGTGATAAAGTTGAAAACATCGTATATAAATTCAAAATAAAAAGTGAAATTCAACTTTCCAAACTATTTGGAAAGAATGAAACACACACACACACACACACACACACACACACATACACACACATGTAGACAGAGGGATGGAGCTTGGATCTTTCATGAGAATGAAATATACAGATTTTATTTTAATGTAAATACTATCTCATTTGTTATTTTGTCTTTTTTGATATGTAGTCATTGCTTTGCATTTTACTTTTGCACATTGTTGCCATGGTTTCATTTAGTCCTTTGTTATAGGACATAATTAGGGTAATGTATTCCATATCTGTAATGTGACTTTTACCTCAATTTGCAATAGCATACATTTTCGAGTTAGTAAACCTCAATTTTATTCTCCTTTGTCCTAGTTGGCAGAAGAGCCTGTAAAGATGTCAGGAGCAAAAAAAAAAAAAATAGGATAAAACAATACATTGGCAAAGAAAGAAAGAGAACTTGGCAGGAATTTTCATGACTAGCATCAACTGCTAACTTTCTACATAGTACCCCCAAATACACAGAATGAGTTTCTTTACTTTATAAAGCCAGGGAATCCGCACACCCAAAAATGCCACTTATTTTATGCAAATGTGTATTGTGTATCATACAATTGTGACTCACGCAACTATACATGTGAATTGTTCTTTGAATTTAAGATATGGGTTTTAAAGCTTGTTGCCAACATTACTTTCTTTCCACATAGTTTACTAAGTTAAACTTAATTTTTGCTTCGAAATCGTATGAAATGCTTCATACTTTTCCACAACTCATAGTAATAGAAGTTTTGTGGAATGGTTTAAATACAGAATACTCTCTCAAGACTTATGAAGATTCTCCGAAAATTCCTAAAATCTGTCCTTATTTGCTACGATCCTATTATTTTCATTTGCCTTGGCTCAGCAGACACATAGTTCTTATGTTGCCTATGATAAAGTACTGCTATTACTAACATTTCATTTGATTCTTTCAATTGCTCCATTTTCAAATAGACCATTGTAATTTCATTTGGTAATGCCTGTTTATATTTGAGAGCAAAATGAGTTTGTGTGTGTGTGTCTAATTTCTCCAATACCGAGATTGTGTAAATTAACCTAAATGATATGTATCTGCTTTGATGCTAAGAGGTGACCAGCAAATCTTTACTTCCAATGACTTCCGAATTCTATTTGTGTTTATCTTCAGCAATGCAAAGTCGAGGATTTCCTGGTCGTTATTTGACAGTATTTCTTAACTCTAAATGCTAATGTTTGTCTCTGGCATGGGTTTTGCTAGATGGTTATCCTAAGGTCAGTATATCTTTTAGCTTCTTAAATGGAGAGCAAGCAGGCCCAGGAAAGAAAATTGTTCCTCCAGGGACAAGAATTCTTAATAAAAGTTGGTGCATTTTCCAAGAGAAAGGGTTTTCTTGAAAATGTTTTGAAGAGAAAACAATTTAAATTAAAAATTATAAAATGCTTTATGCTAATGAACTGAAAATAAACATGAAGGTTTAAGAACTACTTGAAATAATGATAAATGCTTAATACTGAAATGGAAACACCCATTATCCCTCTCTTGTTTCATAAATCCCTATCTTTATACCAAGCTTGAATATCTATTTTCTGTATTTCTAAAGGAACTTCAGAAACAACTATGCAAATATACTTAAAATGTTTAAAATGGCACATAAATATGCTTTTAATATTACCTTAGGTTTTCTAATTTTGAACAGTTCATGGCTTACTTTTCCTAGAAGACTACCTCAGCTTTTCAAGAAAGGTTCAGCAGAATCTTTTTCATTTTAACTCTTAACTTTTGCTACTGCTTATTATTACTGACACAATCACTATACATTACTGGGAGCCAGTCCCAAATCCAAGGCTTCTCCTCAGGCCCTGATAGAGGGGTAAGGAATGTAGATCCTTGTCTAAAACCAGGAATATGCTTAGCTGGGTTAGTAATAGCCTGGAGACAGGGCCTTGGGGAAGCTGTCCTTTAGGATCCTGGGAGCTCAGCTTTTCTCATGAGGAGAACAGTAATTATCAGCCCCAAGGCAAATAAGCATTCAGTTGTGAGGTACGTTTGAGATACCCTGTGTTCCTTTTATGAAATATTGCATGATGACTTTCCTGCTGTTTTTTTCCCATTGAATTAACACTTTCTGCTGACTCTGTCCCAGTTTTTCCCTCTGCTATCTATATATATGATGCTTACTTCTTAACAAATTCGCTTGGCAAAAACCATCAATTTATGCAAGATCACCAGATCCCCACTCCTGTCTTATTTTCTCATCCCCAATTCTTTTCCAGTAGGACAAGATAAGTAGCAGTTATAAAACACATGCCTTTATTTTAACCTTTCCCTATCAATATCGTGTTACACTTGTAACTAATTAATAAAAATAAGTTATTTAAAAAGCCTTATTATATAAATTTGGGTGTTTAAAAAGTAATACAATCTCCAGCCTATTTGCTTATTTGAAATTCCTGGAGGAAGCAAATGTTTCTGTGATTTAATAGAAAATACATGTCTTTGTGCCAATTATAACATTTTGTTTAGGGATTAGTTAAGATTGGAGGTATCTGATCGGCTAAGTAGTGGTTTGTTTTGCTTGCAGACTCAACACACTCTCAAAGTGCTTGGGAATTTGAATAAGGGATTGTCTAGATTTGAATGATCTGTGAGCATGCTTGTGAGGGATTGTCTTATTAGAGGTACCTGACTGGAAAGGCCCCCGATGAATGTGGGTGGCATCATTTCATCGGCTGGACCCTTAACTGAAGTGGGCAGTATAGCATGCATGCATTAATACATTATTCCCTGCTCTGACTGCGATTGCAAGGTGAAAAAAAAATTTAAAGCTCCTGCCACTGTCACTTCCCTTGTGACTGTCATGATGGAATGTACTGTGAGTTAAACCAACTCTTCCTTCTTTCTTTTATATGAGGATTTTTATCACAGCAAAAGGAAATGCTACTAAGACAGACTTTCTGAGAGAAGGATCCTGGGGAAAGCTGCTGTACTCAAAGTTAATCATATTTCCTTCTTCTTTATATATTTATTCTTAAGCTCACTAAAATATGTTAATGCATCTTGCAACTGGTGAAAGTGCTAATAATTAGTGAGTGTGGAGAGCTCAGCCATAAATGTGACAAAGACACCATCTCCTCCAATGCTCAGGGAACGTCCTAGAAGAGGGTCGGAAAGAATGTAAGACTGGAAAATGAGGAGGATGATTTGAAATGCTATTATCTCTCTATGACATGGCTTTTACAATCATGAACATACAGCAACTGTGGTTACCTGCGTAGCACCTGAGATAAAATCATATGGAAGCTGGAGAGAGACTAATTGGGAAGAAGTCAGGAGCCAGCAGGAGTGAGAAAATAGAGGGTTATGGGAAGTTAATATAATCTCAATACACATGTACACATGTATGGCACTGTAAGAAAAAATTAGATGATAATAATGTTCATAAGGTACTGTAAAAATACCAGTATCATCTTAGGAGGTTTTCTGTGTTCAAGAAATATTTCTAATCACTGTATGGGATAGCAGACAGCCATGTTAAATCTTTCATTTATGATATCTTGCTCCCATTTAGCTTGCCCACAGAGGTTGCTGTGCTGTGGATTTGTATATTCGAAACCACTCCATTGAACATTGTCTCTACACTTATGGCCATTAAAGGAGCATCAGGGGATGGACTGTGACTTTTCACGGTTCACCAGGGCATGGACTCTACTACTAATTTCACCTGAGCTCAGAGAACCACAGAGCAGAGGAGAACAATAAGCAAAACTCTTAACATCTGCCAAGAGGGACCACCATTTACAAATGCTGGTACAGATGACTTTTCAAGAATAATATATCCTGAAAACCTAAGTTTAAGAAGCCAACTCCACTGCATATCTATTTCAGCATGTGACATACCAAAATCGTAACTAACCAACATCACCTAAACCTTCTTGTATTATACTAGAATACATATATCAAGTGCAGAATCAACTATGCTCTCTAATACTGAAAGTGACTAAGTGAAATATATGAGTACATATGACAACTATTGGATAGCTATGCAAATAAATAGATTTTGAAATTATTACTGCTTTGTCCATCCCTGCAGTTAAAAGTGTTGAGAGTTTAAGGACAAGAAAACTTCTAAAATCTCCCAATGTCCCTTCGAAAGTGACTCTTAACATAGACGTGTTGATGTGCCAGTGCTGGCCTTCAGTGTCACCAAGGTCTTCATGGTCAACTGATCAACAGTCTGTCCCGCTTTCTGAAAGAACCTCCCTTGTGTTCTAGGCTTAAGAGAACTACATTCACTTGCATTAAAAGGAAGAACTGTGCCCAAGCAGAACAACTTACTGAACTTGGCAGAATCTCCAGACCTCACACACCTTAGAACATGTAGTGAGAGGATAGTTACAAAGAACAAACTTTTCTATAAATCATGACTTAGAAGTTACATCAAGTCTTAATAGTAGAAAGCAACACAGTAAATAAAACTGTGCATCTGACACACAAAAACCATGAATTTGTCTGTGTTACTAAGGGAAATGTGAAATCAGACAGTAATAATGATGCAGTTGTTGATTCTTTCATGTATTTGGACAAATTCTATGGGTTAATCCTTGAAACCTTTGCATTAACTTGAATCTGTTCCTCTTACAACCACCCTGATTCTGCAGGACTGTGTAAGAGGTGTGTCTTTATATCCTGCCCACACGTGGGCAGGTGTTTGGAAGATTCAGAAGAAACCTTTGTAAGAACATTAACAAAGACTTGAAAAGTCCTGATGGTTAAGTATAAAAGAAGGAGTCTGCATGGTTCACAGAAAGGTTACACATTTTTATTCTCAAAAAAAAAACTATTTAAAGAAAAAACTACCTCAAAAATATTTCAAACTATTATATAGTCAGCACGGCTCAGGGGAAGGATCAGAAGAGCAAGAAATGTCAGGGTCAGTTCTGCCAGCTCTCACACAAGCTCACTTGCTACAGAAGTCTCACAAAAGCATCTCACTCCTGAGCATGTCAACTAATGATCCTTCAAATGCTGTTGTGAAGCAACACTTTATGACTAAATTCTGCGGGTTTTTTTTTTAAATCAGAGTAACCATCTCTTTTTACCTATTAATCTCACACATCCATTTTTCAAGAAATTCTTGCTTAATAGACTTTATATTTAGGTAATGGCACAGTTACCTTTATCTGCTGATGCACCTAGTAATTTGAAATATGTCTTTAAGGGGAAAAAATGAATGATGATGAAAAATTCCAAAAATTTAAAAATACTAAATAATGAAAACTATGTCAAACCAAGATAGTTATTAAACATAGTGAGTTTGATATTACTGCATAGAACAACAGATTATAAATTTAATGAGCTTATCAAGAAGCAGAGCAGAAGGGCCTACACAGTAAATATAGAGGGGTCAGGGACAGAACAGATTAGCTAAGGAAATTGTGGCACATTAAGGACAAAATGAGTTTTTTAGAGCTTATGGTTTATCTGCTTAAATAGTAAATCTCTTATTGTACTTTCTCTTGCTGATTTTTTTTCTGCTGAAATATTGTGCTGTGCCTTGTATGTATTGATTGGATAAGAATAGTAGGGTATTTTTTTATCTATGGTGTTTACAACATTTCACATTCTAATTCTTATATCTCTACCTACCCAGGTCTTCTCTGAATAAACTCTGCAACAACAACAACAACAAAAAAGAAATTGGTAGAATAAAAAAAAGTGTGACGCATACATCTTGCATCGAAGGGGATTATTTTTAATAACATTTCTTCAGTTTTCCCCTGCTTAATTAGATTTTGGGGCTAAGTCTTCAAATAATTATCTTAAGATCTTTTACGTTTTTGTTACATATTGTAAAGGTGGAGTGATAGTGCTAATGAAAATAGCCAATTGGGAGCAACTTTGGGATCTGAATTTTAGTCAGGGGGTCAGTGCTCATGGGTGGTTAATTTCTTGCAATCAACAGTAGCAGCTGTCAAAACATGGAAGCTGAAAGGGTACTGCTGTTCCTAAGCACAGAATGCCTGGCATTCTCTTCCCTGTTGACATACTTCCTCTATGGTCTCTTGGCATTCTTTGTACTTTTGCTGGTTGCATCCACAGGCATCATTTCAAACTGAAATTATTTTTCAATGCATTAATGGTTGATAGGCCATCATTTTATTTTTTTAAAACCATTTATAAATAAATTAATAGCCTTTTATTAAGATGACTGTTCATTCAGCAAACACATTGTGTGGCAATCTTGAAATAGTATTTGGTTGTAGAGATAGTAGTAGAGGTGCGTTGTAGTTAATAAATGCATATGAATATAAATTTTAGGCATTAAGACACAATTTGCGAGATTTCACAGACAAGCTATTGAAGTTTCACGAGTGAATGTCATTTCTTTTTCTACTGAGGTTCTTATTAGTATATTTAACATTTATACAATATCTATGACATGCCAACATCTTAATATATTTACCCATTCAAGAAATATTACTCAGTTTGTTATTAGAAAAAATTGATAATCAGTGCTCCATTGTGTCTGAAAGATTCTACAGTGGCCTCCTATGGCCACTGCTGAAAGTCCCTACACTGGTCAATCCTTCTCTTTCAGAATATAGGGAATCTTCTGCACTTTTCTAACTAGTGGAGCATGGCATATGTGGCAAGCCATCCCTTTTGATTCATATCTTGGCAGTGGGTTTTGGCTATGGATCATTCTCACTGGACAGGTGAGTTATGTACCCACATTAAGGAAGCTTAGATATCAGGTATTATGGATGACTCTAAGAACTATGGGTAGGCAGGCAGTTAGTAACTACCAGCTTTCATGGGGGATCTGGGTTACTTTGAAAAATTGCCCAACTGTTGGTAAAATGCTCAGACCTACCAACTAAAGAAACTGTTTATTGCTGAGTTGGGAGATTTGAAAAGATAGTTTCTTGTTTGAGCCTCTAGATGTGAAGCTGATTCTCCTAGCCTTGTATAATTCTACGTATAGAATCACAATAAACTAGCCCTCCATTCCTCACCAACAGATGCTTTATATCTATAGATGCTCAGTTTCAAGTTGATAATGCATAGCTCTTTGTTGACTAGCAGTGTATCTCACACATACTGTAGTAATGTAGTAATGTACTAGAGGTAGAATTCAACTCCAAAACTGCCTTCCCTTCCAGTTCTATGATACTAGTCTTCTGTTAATTTAAGATTCATCATTCCTTCCAAATGATCTAGAGTTCCTATAAGAAAATTGATTTGAGGATTTCACGACTGTCCCATGAAGGGCTCTCTGGGGGTGGAGTTGGCTATTTTTACTTTGTCACAAACTCCTGTAGGCATGCTTAGGAGCATTACAGTCGAGATCATTTCCTTATATTTTATTGCTTTGGTAAGCTAGGGATGCCTATTTCAATTACTTAGAATGGATAGAGGCCAGAGCCTTTCACGAAAGGGATGCTTTTAGAAAGCTAATCATACCCAGGTTAGTTTATTGCTGTTGTTTTACCATAATAAAATGTTTATGTGGTAATGGGGAGAAAATTATGGTCTCTCATCCAATTCTATGTTTTCTGTTGCATTACCATATATAGTTAAATATAACATAAGCTTATTGTGCATCTCTTTATAAAATGGTAAAAGACAAACCATCAGATACTTGAATTCTTCATAGCTTCAAAATATTTTAGCAAATCTTTATTCTTTAAGAGATGTGTGTGTGTGTGTGTGTGCGTGTGTGTGTGAACTTAGCAATACCAAGTCTTCCTATGGAAAAGCCTGAAGTACCTATCTTACTTCTTACTTCTGTTACTCTTAATAACAAATAGGATTTATTGGCAAGCACATTGGGAATTGAATCGGTATTCTTTAAAGTAACCCAAATCTCCCATCAAAGCTGATAGTTACTAAACAACCCCAGGATTTCCCTTTCTTTCCAAGTCAGTTACACAAATTCATGTGTGGAATCAGAGTTACAAAGTCTCCTTTCCCTGAAGCTCAATTTAGTGTGATTGGCAGACATCAATCACCTTCATGGTGGTATTTTTTATATTATTCATTTTCTTTTATTTAATTTATTTTATTATTATTGTTATTAAAAATTTCTACCTCCTGCCCCCTCCCAATTCCCTCCCCC
>LOEQ01004162.1:0-20825 GCA_001685075.1 Bramus lutescens | reverse complement strand
GAGTACATACCATATTAATCTTTTTGGGTATGGGTTACCTCACTTAGTATAGTGATATTTTCTACTGTAAGTGCCCAGTAAGTAGCACTGTCCTAGACATACAGAGGGATTTTATATGTATATTTTGATGGTTGAATAATATAGAACAGGCAAGCAGAATTGCCATCCACACATTGGCCCGTTAGTGCTGCCTGACAGCATAGGATGGTGATTATTGCATGTAACTAGATTTACCCCTTTATGCCATTTTGCCTCTTTGTACTACTTAGGTGACCTCAGACAGAAGTTGAAAATTTTGCATTATGACCCTTGTAATGTAAAGAGATAAAAAGAAAACACATCTCACTATTTTGTTAAGAAACATTTAAGCTTTTGAGAAATACTGCATCTCATTTAAAAGTATTTCCTTGGTTTTGTTTTAGAACTGAAAAGTCAGGTTGTCTTAGAACAAGGAATTCCCCTGCAAAACCAGGTAGGTAAATTGCCCATGTTTGGGATTTGTGAGTCTCAGTTTAAGTATTAAGTAAATCACATTGAAAATATATAATGATGTATCATTTTTAGAATGCATTTTTTTCTTGCAAAAACAACACAAAAGAATGGAGAATCTTATCCTGTGAACCTGACTTTTGAAACATTTTCTGATGTTTATCTTTAATAGTAATTGCAAGATGTAAACATGACAAACCTAAATGACTATTAGAAATCAAGGGGTGGACCATCAGTATCATCATATGTATTTAGGAAATGAAGGCAGGAAACCCTCATTATGAGGAGCTCATGATATACTTAAGGGAGATATACGCAAGACAAATAGACACCTCAACGGTATTCTAGGAGGCTTTGACACTTCAAGCAGGTTCTTTCACAAACTGGCTCAATGTCAAATAGCACCTCATAATTGATGGGTTCATGAGAAGATTGAACATACTGGCTCCTCTTAAAAATAGAACTGATAAAGGGAATCATTTGGGCACTGCACCAAGAGTAGATGTGTTCCATATCCTTCCCAGGGAGAAGGAATTAATTACCAAGACTCTGATCTCCAGAAATATCTTCCCTTTTCAGTCATTACAGCATCAACTCATGAGAAAATCGCTCTTAAGTTAATGCAACTTGGAGGACTAGATCAGTGCCTGCTTTAAGCTGACCTACAAGGTGAGAGAGAATTTACGTGCAAATTTCTGAACAGAAAAAAACAGAAGAAAATTGTGCATTGTCATTGATTTGGAGGGACAGTTTTAACTACAATAAAACCTGATCCATTCTGATTAAAACTTAAGTTAAAGATAGATATTATCCCTCAAATGATATCAAATCTTATCTTAGAAATATGAAATGAATATATCTAATAATGTTCAGTTGTTGGCATGTCTTTGATGAGAAAGGTTTCATTTTTATTTAGAGTAGCTGAGTTATTTGTTTCTATTCTTTTGAGCCCCACCAAACACTACCTTCCCTTGCAATTTAATACGTCTCTTTAGATACTTTTAGAATAAAATATTTAAACATTTAAATTAAATTGGATTTTATTTATGAGTCTTTCATGGCTCTTAATTTAATGCTGTGAGTGTTCATATTAATCATTCATGTAGAGGAAAATAACTTATTTTTTTCAAATTACACTTATAAATTTGGCAGATTAGATAAAAACAACTGTAGTTAAAATACGAAGAATAAAATCACCAATTCTGGTTCAGTTTATGTTCAAATTTAAGTAAAAAACTGAAACAAAGGTAGAAAATATGTCTATGATACATTACAATTTTAGAATGAAATGAGGCACAGGGAATTCAAAAGACTCTTGCTTTGAAGTCATGGAGTGGGTTTATGCCTGAACAGAGCCTCTAAAGAGTGTTCTGGCTCGAGATTCAACACGCAACAATATTTTGCCCTAGTAATGTGGGATATTTTTTATCTTCTTATGTAAACTATAGAAATCTATTGGCAGTAAGTCTGTTCCTATATATTGAATATCAATGACTTCCTTTTCCCCATTTTGTGTGGTACTAGACATTGAATCCAGGGCATCTCATTTGCTAGGCAAATTCTTTACTACCAATCCCAGCTAAACTATCTCATGGCTGGGACAAAGGTTGTTTTCTTTATGATTTCTCTTATCTGGTTCTGCTAATCAAGATGAGAGGCAGACATATTTTCTCCTTCTTGCCCTGTAACTACCTAGGATGTAGCTTATAACACTTCTAAATCCTTCCCTACGTAATTGCTCTTCTCTTTGCCTTGTTGTAATATTTATATGGTTTGTATCCCTAAATAGTCTTACATTATCGCAGATAGGATGTGTTCTATATTTTTTAATTGTAATCAGTATATCTAGTCAGCATCTTTGAAATGCTGTCTAGAATGAATATATTAATAAATGAATACATAAGAAGATTAGAAGGAAGAAAAGATCAAAAGCATGGAAGCAAATCAATCTTACAGAAATAATGAAGGTGTTTATTTTCAACCATTATGATATCATTTTCAGGCTTGTTTTATACATAAATTAGAGGTGACGATTGAGGACTCCTTCACTGGCAAGTGAAAGTGCATATTTTTCACTTTGTAATAATATACATCAAAACCATATAAGATGTAATGAAATTACCTGAAAAATTTGAGAAATATCATATTTGTATTGAGATGCAACATGTATGTATATGTATATATATATATATAACATATTTAATCATATAAACTACTTCTATATACTTATAATAATTCATATGGAGTAACTACAGAAAGTTATCAACATGTTCAAAGTGAATATAATGAAGGCATAAAATGCACAAAACTTATGTGTCCTTAAGTAACTTAAAATAATCAGAACATTGTTCAGAATTGAAGCCTAGAAAAATATATTTTGGGGTACTTTGAAAATTTTATTTTTCTCAAGCAACCTTCCTATGTGTCCACTTTGTTGTAGTTACCTGAGACAGACTACCTTGGTAGTCACTAATAGAACACTAAGTAGACAGGCAAATATATAGTAGGAAATTGTAACATTCACCTGAAAATTTCTATTTGCTCCTGATACTTTGGGATATTGAAGATTATAATTATCTTAAATATTCACCAAAGATGTAAGTCCATAGACAATGTCAAAAAGCAGTGAATTTTGTATAATCCATCAAGGCTGTCTTTCCCTGGAGAAGCTGTGGTTCTAGCAGTCCTAAACTGACACTGAAGTCCTGGAGGGTTCCTTGGATAGCTGCTGGTCTTCAGTCTTTGCAAAAGATATTGCTTGATGTGTCTATGAAGTTGTTTGGAAGGTTGATGAAGGACTGATGCAGCAAGAAGATAGATAGACTTGCGTTCAAGAGCTGGGGCAATGGGCACAAAGCAAAACTTTCTTTTTCTATGTCATTATATCTGGGCTGCCACCAAAAAGTGCCGCTCAGGTTTAGGTGGATCTTCCTGCTTCAAATATTCAGACTGAGAAAACACTTCTTGGGAACATCTAGCTACTTGATTTTGTAGGTTTCAAAAGAAGCAATAAAGTTGACAACCAAGATTATCCTTCACAAGCCTCAAAATATGAGTAATTAAAAAATATGAGTAACCAAAAAACTGAGTACAGGATTAATTTACTTAATGACACAGTATGACATCAGCACACCAGCAAACACAGCGGAAGAGAATATCAGCAAGCATAAAAGCGAGTCACTGAGCTGGGCAGTGGTGGTGCATGCCTTTAATCCCAGAACTTGGCGAGGAAGAGGCAGGCAGATCTCTGTGAGTTTGTGGCCAGCCAGGTCTACAAAAGCTAGTTCCAGGACAGCCAGGGCTGTTACACAGATAAATCCTGTCTCAAACAAACAAACAAAACCACATAAACAAAAAAGTGAGTCACTGAAAGAACATTAAGGTGGTACAAAAAGGGAGTAATAAATATGTAATGAAAATAATTAATGAGAGGTTTGGTAGACTTAAGGAAGACATGATATATATGAGCTCCCTTGAAAAGAGAATTTCATAATAAGTTATGTTTCAGATGGTAGTAAGAAACATTACTACAAACCATAGAAAGGATAGAAGTTGTGGTTTGTCATTGAACTATTGTTATAAGTAACCAGGATTCAATCTGCTTTTGAATCCTCTCAGGGATCATGTAGGAAGTACTTTGGAATTGAACTTCTGAAGCAGAGAAGCTAATGACAGATACTCAGGTCCTAGAGTGGGAGACTATTCCTGAATCTGTTGACTTCCTGCGGTAATAGCCTGTGCCATTATATGAACCAAATAATGTCCTTAGCTCAGGTTAAAGCTGAGAGCCAAATACAATGTAACTTGCATTTCCCCTTGTAGCTTTGCTATTGTTTCAGAATATCCTCTGGGTATTTCATTCATTACAGAATATGAGATGCCTGAATGGGACCTTAATAGAGCTTGTAAGTTGAAGGTAAGCCTATACAACCTCAGGCATATCGCCACAGCTGATCTAATCAATAGAATGTTCAGTAGATGCATTAATTAGAAGTAAATGTTGAATATTGAGTGCATTGCTTTCATGGTTTTATTATATGCATAACAAACACTAAAGATGTTTTTTGATTTTTTTTTAAAAAAAATGCTGGTTATACAACATCCTCATTAATTGCTTTTTCATGTATGGATCACTAAATCAATTTGGGTCACTTCCTTCAAATATTTCACATAGTTCTCAAAGCATCAACAGTCTGCATATTGCATAATCAAGTTCATATTCTTTTAAAATATTCTTGGAGCTGTTGTAAAGATAAACCCTGACAGATTCACCCAGAAATGATGCTGATTAAATCAGTTGTAAATCAGCAGCGGAGATTGCTCGTGAGACTGTATTTATTTGAAATACACTTCCTTTCCTTATTTTAGTACCTGGCACTTTCTTTTAAGCTATGATCTAATGAAGTAATATGTATTTCATTTAAAACAATCTGTTCTCTTTTATGGGCAAATCCTTTAAAATTTGGCTAACACCCTTTCTGGATCTTACTGCAGCAAACTTTACAAGGTACTTGTATTTTAGTAGTATTTATACATGCCATATCATAGAATGGCTTTTGGGGATTTGATCTGATTAGCACAGATAGGGAATCAAGAAAATTTAAACACACATACAGAAACATGGACACAGAACAGCTGGGATGGTGAGGACTTGGTTTTCTGATGAAGAAACGACAGCATGCCGAGAATCTGAGCGTATTTATGAGATCTGTCTGCACAGAGAGGTATGGTTATTGCATACAACTGAACAAGGATGATGGTTATTATACGCAGATAAAAAGGATGTGGGGAATTTATATACAGCTAACCAAGGAGGTGGGTCTAAATGACCTCAGTAGGAGTGCTCTTTGAGCTGTAAGAATTCTGGAAGAGACAGAATTTTCTACAGACCCTATGAAGATCATCCATGAACCAGAGGAAGGCTTTGGTATCCTTTGGAGCTTCATCTGGGGAAGGCCATGCCATTCCCTTGGGTCTGAGGCATCGGTTTCCATGAACCAGTTGTTACAAGTCTTCAGCGCACATTTATTCAGAACTTCATTCAAGCAGGGCAATGCTACCCACACATATTTTAAAGTTTTCATACAAGTGTATATTGTATATGGAGTTTGTTATGCCCCTACATCTTACTGAACTGTCCTTGCTCTTCTCTCTCCTATTAGTTTCCTTTGTGCCATTAGATGTGTTTATTCCTAGTTCCATATGGTATATGCATGATTATATGTTTCTGTATAAACTCTAGGCATCAGCTATTAGAGAACACATGTGGTGATATTTTATTATATATTTCATTGTAAATTATATGATATTATATATTATAAATTTGATTATATACATATTTCTGAGTCTGTCTTAGTTCTCTTAATTTGATGAGCATTTTCATTTTTCTTAAGATGATCAATATGCATCTTACCGGTTTCACTCTTTGTGAATTATGTTTGTGAATAACTATTAGTTTGGCTTGTTTACATTTTCATGTGTGTTTGATGAATAATTTCCTTATTTATATTATTTTATTTTTATGCTAATTCACAGTGTTTTGGTTTTCTGTTTAAAGTTTAGGCTTTTATAATATCATGATGATGTTTTCCTATGTCTTTCCCCCTAAAATATGTATTGTTTTCACTAATTGCTCCCAGATTTATAATTCATGCCCAGTTTGTACTGGAAGCTGTGAGATGGGGGCCTTTCTAAATGTGATGTGTCCCTTACACAGGAACAAATGATCACCATTTCACTGGACAGTTAGACCATCTTTCCTCCACTTCACCTGTTTCTCTCCATCAACAAAACAGGACACCATGAGTGTGCAAGCCTATTTATAGACGTGTAATTCTAGCACGCAGCTTGTAAGATTGTAAATTGATGCAATGGCTTTGCAAAGCTTCTTGAGACATCCACTAAATTAGAACAAATGCATGTACCCATGATTGCAGCTTTGTTCCCTGGAGTGCTGTAATTCAGGCCTCCCCTTCAGTGGTTTCAGAGCTTTCCCGGGTCCAGCAATACACAGTGAATTATTTTAATTTTTACCTAGTTACTGCCAATTTCCAGGTACCCATTCTTAGTATGTATGTTCAAGTGAAGAACAACCTGAGGATTTCCTCATTTTGTCATTCCTTCCTTTCCAAGTTCCAGTTTCACTCAGCTTAACCAACAAAAATTCTACCCACACCGTGCAGGGAGCCTCACTTGGTCCAGAGCCTGTGGTTTACTGCTCTGCTCTGATACTGCTAGTTGCGACCCAACTTCAGGCTTCGGGTGATTTGTATGGACCCTACTTCTTTAAGACATGGAAGGATAATCAAATCTGTCATTTCTTTATATATGTTGGCATTATCCTTAAAAATTCCAAGAGTTATTTACTGAACAAGATATGCAGAATAAGTGTGTGCCTGTGTTTACCAAAAGGAAAATTACAGAATGTTCAGTAAAGGAGTATTTGTGACTACAAAGCACCAGAAAAGGCAAGGCATGCATGAATTTTGTGGCTGTATTATAATAAATAGAAATTAAATGCCACTATGTGCGATAGCATGGGTAGATCTACAGAAAATGTGGGGAGAGGGGAAATCCAAGAAGGAGGGATAAATATAGACCACAGACCTACCCTAATCTGTAATCTCAAAGGGAGTATATTGCGGTTCACTGGTTTGCAGTAAAATAAGGAGACTATCTACTCCACGGGCCAGTATCTGTTTCTTTACATGAACTGAATGTTTGTAACATTAGCATTGTAATAGTGAGTAGCAAGAGATATATAGCTATGTGTACTTTTATATGATATTACATTTTAATAAGTACTTTTGAAAAATAAAGATATTTAAATATCTTATAATCAAAGTATAAATTATAATATAATTTTAAAATATTTTATGGAATAGTACAACTTTTTAAAGCTAACTTGCTAATAGTTAGAGGAATTGTACTTTGGAAAAACACTGAAATCCACTTAAGTAAATAGTTATTTAATATATGAGAAGAGAGCAACAGAACAAATGCAGCGAAACCTAAAAGGAAGCATTACAGAGCAGAAACCACTAAAATAGATGGCAAATGAATGAACTTAAGATTCTGTATAATGCCTTATCCTTATGACCAAATACCTGAAATAAGCAGTTTCAGGAGCAGGAAGAACTTACTTCGTCTCAGACTTTGTTAGGGTATTGCCCACCCAGGAGGGAAAGCATGGTTTGAACTAAAGGCAGTTGGAACCTATGGCTGGAATCCCTCACATCTGAGCTGTGTGAGAAGCACAGAGCAGGGAATATTGATGCTCACTGAGTTTTCTCCTTTTTCTCAGACCAGGAAAATAGCCCATGAGATGATGTCTCCCTTCCTCAGCTAACCCTTGATAGGAAGCTCTTACAGTCATAGCCAAAGGAATGCTTCGTTAATTCCTGGTATGATTTTTAAATCAATCACATTGTTAATAGATATTAACCACCACAGAATCCAATCATCTTATTTTTTATTGAATAACACTGGTGAATTCTTAAGGGTAACCACAAGGAAGGTAAAATATATACTAATAAAATTGATACTAGCAGATGCAAGGGAGATCTTAATGAAAATTAACGTTCGCATGCAGGAGAGTAAGAAATCTACACAGTACAAATCTTACCTGAAATGAAAAATGGGATAGAACAATCAGAATTATGATGGGAACTGAAAACTCAAAGTATAAAAATGCAAGCAGACAAACAGTAAAACTGACTCCAGAGGATAGCGACACTTATCCAAAAGCAAAAGTTGGTATAAAACAATGTCATGAGCACCAAAGTACCAACTGATTCCACCACTGTGGGTTTGAGTGAGGGTTTCCCACCAGCACACAGATCACATACTTGGTTCCAAGAGTTGTGCTGGTGAGCGTTAGCTGCCTCTTTGAGATGTCTAGTCATATTGTGAAGACCTTAGGTCACTTCAAGGATGCTGCATTTGATGACTATATTTTATGTGGATGTTTTATCTCTATGTATGTCTGTCTGTATATCACATGCATGCCTGGTGTCTGTGGAGCTGAGAACAGGAGCTAGAGACCTCTTAAAGAAATTGTACACCCTGGCCTCTGGGTCTTTTTCCTTCTTGTTCCATGACGTAAAGTAGTCTTCTTGACCACACACTATTTTGGGATGTGTGATCCTTATCTGCGGGCTAGGCTTTGTCAACTTGACACAAACTTTAGTCATCTTTGGAAGAGGGAATCTCTATTGTTAAACTGCTTCCATCTGGCTGGTCTGTGGGCATGTTTGTAGGGATTTTTTGATTAATGATTGATGTGGGAGGGCCTAACTCACTGTGGGAGTACCCACCCCTTGGAAAACAGTCCTGAGTTATATAAGAAACCCATTGAGGGAAAGCAAGTCAATGAACAGCAATCCTTCATTCTCTCTGCTTTATTCCAGCCTTGAGCTCCAGCCCTGACTTCACCTGATGACTGTGACTGTGAAGTGTAAGCTGAACTAAAGTTCCTTTTGGTCAGAGTTTTGCCTCAGCAACAGAGAAACAAACTGGAACAATTCACTGGAGGTTCCCAATTTCAGACCACTTGAACTTGGCCTGGAATTTTCTGAACCATGAGTGAAAATAAAGATTTTAAGTTAATTTTCTCCTTATTTTGTTGTGCTGAGTGATGAAAGCTGACTGAGACAACTCCTAAGAATAAGTGCCTATTCTTTAAAAAGGTTGTATTTATTCATGAAATAATTTGGAGCACAGCATGAGGGTCGCCTTTGCCCTAAGAATTCATTTTATATAACTTATTATATATATATATAACAAATATATAAAATATGTTTAGCCCATATAACTCACTACAAAGCTTAATATTCCAACACTGAAATATTTTTAGCTCAGTTTCCTACAAGTTCATTCCATCTAACCTAATGTAATGCTCCTCTCAAATCACATACAGATATGCCAGATAGTTGAACTCCTTGCTGGTACGCTTTTCCCATATCCACTGCATCTCTCCCATAACACACTTTTCTCCTTACCTAATGTAATTGATCATATGTTGTCCCATCAAGCCTGCTTACCCTTTATGATTGAATAAGATTTAAACTCCATTTGTTGTTTGAAAGGTCCTATGTGTATTTTTTCCAGCTAGTCTTTATCTCACTCTTAAGTACACTGTTACTTCTTCATTCAGTTTCAATCAGGCTGGTTTTTCTTTGTATGTTTTCAAATAAATAATAAGCTTCAAATATTTAGAAAAATTTCAAAACAAATCAGAAGTAAACAAAATACAAGAGTTATATCTTATATTTTCCAAGATAGTTACATTTAAGTTTTGCTTATACCAAAACCCCTCCTGAAATACATTTCAGATCATGTATCAAATAGTGGCATTAATTTATAACTTTTGATAGTTTGAATCAAGTTAGTACAGAAAGAATCATATTTCATGTACACTAAAACTTGCTGGCTTCTGCTCTTCAATTTTAAAGCCTGGAGGTGTGTTTCTTGGAGGCAGAAAGAGAATGGATCCTTTTTTTTAATCCAATTTGTTAGTCTCCATCTTTTAACTGTGGAAATTCAGTTATTGCTATTGAGAGTTATTACTGAACATTGTTTTTTTCTTATTTTGTCATGGTGGTATTTTCTTAGAGCTCTGTGGTTTCCTATTCTGTACTGGTTTACGTTTGGTGTACTCTTGTCTATAATTAGCCTTTCCAGTTTGATGTTTTCTTTCTAGTACCTTCTGAAGAGCTGAATTGGTAGACAGAAAGTACTCAATTTTTTAAACACTAAACATTTTTCCTTCTCCTTTGATCATGATTGATAGTTTTTTTTCTGGCTATAGAGGTCTATGGCATCAGGCTCTCTGAGAGTTTTGCAGTTTCTATCCGGCCCTTCTGGATTTCTCCATTGAAAAGTCAGGTATTATTCTAAGGGGCTTGCCTATTCTGTGACTTTGTCTTTTTCTCTTGGAGCTTTTAATATTCTTTCTTTGTTCTATATAGTTAGTATTTTGATTACTATGTAGTCTTGGAAGTTTCTCTCCTAGCCCTGTCTAGTCGGTGCTCTGTAATCTTCTTGTGTCTTGATAGGCATCTCTTTCTTTAGATTTGGGAAATTTTTTCCTATGATTCTGTAAAAATAGTTTCTATGCTTTTGACCGTTTTAAAAAATCATTCCTCTATATCAATTATTCAGAGGTTTAGTGTTTTCATGATGTACCAGATTGCCTGGACGTTTTTGGTTTTAATATTTTCTTTGACTGACTTAAGTTACCAATTTCTTTTATCTTCTCTTTGAGGCCTGAGACAGTTATGTGAAAAAGATCAGTGGGTAGATTACAACATTGTGTCCTAGGGTTTCATCCTATCTGAGGTGACACACCCTGTCACCTCAGTATTAGCATTTGAGAGGAAGAAGTCAGGAGTATATTATGCCTATAGGTTAAATATAACCTGGGGTATATGAGACCAACCATGTCTTAAAAAAAGAAAAGAAGAAAGAATGGAAGAAAAAGAAAATGAATAGCTAAATAGTAAAAATATCAAAATTGGTAATCAAAATTTTTAAATCTTGTGCTTGTATTTGACTATTAAAAATATAAACAATATATTAATATTGTAGAGAGTGGTAATATATGAAGTTGGGCTCGCTGAATATGTTGGTATCAGTAATTGTGTGTCTCATACAGACCTGCATTTAAACACTTGGCCCCCAGCTGGTGGCACTGTTTAGGGAGTTTATGAAAAACATAGCTTGCTGGAGGAAGTTTGTCACTGGGGCAGAATTTGAGAGTTTATGACCTTGCCCTATTTCCAGTTCTCTCTTTCTGCTTTGTGTTTGTGCCTGAAGATGTGATTTCTCATCTTTCTGTGTTGTTACCATGCTTTTCACCTGTTGCCAAGTCTTCCTCAACCCTAAATCTCTTTCTCTGGAGCCACAAGCTCAAAACCACTGTTTGATGCATTGAGTTGCTTGGAAATATGGTGTTTTATCACAGCAACAGAACATAACTTCATAAAACAATGAAATCATTGATACTCAGAAGATATGTTTTAGGACTCTACAGTTTCTCAGTTCAGTTTGACCCCTTATGTAACAAAATTAGACTGTATTGTGATTTGCTTTTTGTACGTCTCATGTAGACCCCCATGACCTCCTGATCTCATTAGTCTTCAGAAAAAGAAATGATGATACAACATACAATGGATTCTGTTTTCTGTATGGTTTTATTTGGTCTTGAATTAACTGGATAAGCACCATTTGATGATACACAGATAAAATGAATCACATTAGTTTATATGGCATGGAGGCAAAACTCGAAATGCCGTGGAAACAGCATTGCTATAGATATAGTTAACTCTAAACCAAGTGAGCAACAAAACTGATTTCCCACAGGAATGGAAATATAATATGAGAGAAAGAAACATTAAAGGCACATATTGTGGAAATCCAAATAAACTACACAGAAATGGAGAAAAACAGAATTTTCAAGAAGTATTCTCTATTTAGTATTATACCACACATAAATGGATCCCTGGGAACTGTCATAGTGAAATTGTCTATAGCAAGTGAAAGGTGATACAAACAGAAAGGATAGCATTCTGAGAGCAGCAACAACACAACAAAACGCTAGATTTGCATCATAAAGCTCTCACACCTTCCTGAGCTGGGGCAGAACAGAAGAAATACATTTACATGAAAACTGAAAGAAAGACACTGTCAGTATGAGTAAAGTGATGTGGAAAATTGCAATAATTATCTGGATAATTCAGCCAAAAATGCTAATGAGGTAAAAGATTTCTTTACAACTTGACTTATCTAGGTCAGCTGTCAACATTTATTAAATTAACCAGACAATTATTCAAGTCTCTATTTTTCCAAGCTTCAATAGACTCCAGTATTGATTCCTTGTTTGTGTCTGGAGCAAAAGAGCTTTAGTGCACTATTGACATTTCCATAATGGTTACAGATAATATACATTTTAAACCTCATTGTGCATTTAATTACAGATTGAAAAATTGGTACGTTACAATAAATACCCACACCACTCTTAGAGAAAGTTTGTTAAACATCAGTTTTAGCTTGGGCACATGTTAAATTATTATACTAACTACAATCAAGCTGAGCTGCACTCAAGTGACTATGAAACACAGGAAGTCACCAGTACTCATAAGGAGCACAGTGAAAGCCACCTTTTGGAACTGGCTTTAAAGTATTTACTGAAATGCTATACATGCTTATGTACAAGATTTACATAAAGCTTTGGGACACCAGGAAAATCATTTAAAACAAGGATCTCTCTGTTATAAGTGGCATTTAACACCGTGATCAATTTTAGAACTTTCAACTGTATTACTAATTTTATCTTTCTGTGCAATTCAAATGTAGACGATTGTTTTGGGGGAAAGGGTTGTTTGGAGGTAAGGGGAGCATCACACACAATTTATCCCAGAATTTTTAAGAAAAGTCACAGTTATAATAGCACTTGAAGTGAATCTTTTAAAACAGTTGTAAATCTTTGAATGAAGAGTAAAATTTAGTTTTTTAATGGTGCTGAGACTTAAACCCTGGGCTTTAACTTATAACAGGAAAGAACTCTACTACAGGTATAGACTTCTATCCCATTATTCCATTTAGCAAATATTTTACATTCAATGTATGTGTATTGGAAGACAGAAGATGTATTTTAAATTTGAATTTGGAATGACTCTTGGCTAGGATATTCATCCAGTCTGCTAAAGTTTCCTTCCAAACGTGCTGAGAATTAAGACAATAAATATTTTCTAATATCTGTATGACTTGGTATGCATTTCTGAACAACTCTACCATTGCACAGATAATCTCTGAATAGTTCACCTATAAACTTTGGTTATATAACTTATTGGTTATAAAATACGCAAGTTGGAAAAATCTATCCATTGCTATGAAGAGAAGAGACTGCACAGATGAGGATCTTCCAATCTTACCAACAGTGATACACTAGGCAGGATAATCGTTTATTGTATGAACCCGTTTTATGCGTTGTAGGTATTTAGCATGATTGTTTTTTTTTAGAAAATTCTAGGAAGAATCCTTCCAACAAATAAGACAGTGGTTCTCAACCTGTGGGCTGCAACCTCTTTGGGAATTGATAGACCCTTTTACAGGGGTTGCCTATGCCTACGAGAAAACACAGGTGTTTACATTATTACTTATAACAGTAGTAAAATCACAGTTATGAAGTAGTAGCAAGAAAAATTTTATGTTTGAGGTCACCACAGCATGAGAAACTGTATTAAATCTTGGCAGCATTAGGAAGGTTGAGAACCACTGAACTAAGGCAACCCAACGTGCTTCTGGTGCTGACAAATGTCCCCTAGAAGACAAAATTACCCTGACTGATAATCACCGCCACAGGGTGCGATCTGCACTCAGTACTGGTAACCCCTGCAAAACTATTACACTGTTCCAATCAAGTGCTAGCATTTTCCATCTAGCAAGAGTCTCTTGTCCGTGGTTAGAAATTTCAGCTTTGCCTTAGCTGTGAGGTAGATCTAATGACAGAGGGAAATGTAACAAACAGTGACTCCCCAGTGAAGAACATAACTAGAAAACACCATAGGCAACAGACAGATGGCCCTCTAAGTGTCTTAAAGCCCAAAGAGAAGAACAAACCCCTGCATCCCTGGGCATTTGGCGTTACAGCTATTATACAGGGAAGAAATTATCCTGCTGGGAGACCCCTGACAACGTGCAGAGTGTAACATTTACTAGAACTCTTCTAGCACTGTGTCTTCCTGCCAACTTCGAATTTTCCCATCAAGGCTTGGTGGGAAATACTTGAAGTCAGCAGAACTAAGGTCTAAAGGAGTTATTAGTGATACCAGAGTCCCTTAATCTTTTATTATTTCATGCTAGGGTTGTTGTCTTTTTCCAAAAACAAGGGTTCGTAAAAACTCTAGCTGTATAAGTTTCACTGTTTTAACCAGCTGAATATGATCATTAGATTCTCTGGGACCAAAGAATATCTGCTTGGAAATATCTAATAATGAAGCAGTTGTTTCTTTAAAACACTTGTGCATTTACTATTCAAATATTGGCGGAAAAATGCTTATTACAAACACGATATCTATTATTTAAATTGTTAGTGTTAAATAACACTGATAAAGGCATTTTCACTTCTAACTAATTTGATAAGTGAAAAAAAGTGATGTGTGTTTGTGTGTGTGTGAAAATGAATATCCAGTGAGGTAGGGAAACAGAGATAGAGAGAGATAAACAGGCAGACAGACAGACTGATTTTTTTGACCATATATTGCTCGTCCGGGGATGACTGCCCTGTACACTCTACAGCATCTATCAGTATCCTTTCATAGTACCCACTGGATGCCAAGAATTCCATCATTATGCTCCCTTTCTAATTTCCCCTATGATTACCATCATACCTATTGTAGCAGATTGTTTTTAGTGATGAATTTGTATTTGTAGCCACTATTAATGAAAGTTTATAGTGCGTACAAGGTTTCAATTGTCATATAGCCTGTGATTTTGACAAAAATTTAATGCTATATACTAATATTGCAAAAGCATACAGAATTGTTTTCCTCCTGTGAGTGATTTGGTTCCATAATTAAGAACACTTGCTGTTCTTCCAGATGATGCAGTATGGACCCCAGCACCGTGCCAGGCAGTCTATAATTTCCTGTGTGCCTAGCTCCAATTGAGCCAATGTTCTCTTTTGTATGCTATGAGCATCTCCTCATATGTATTCACTCACACACAGACAAAAATGTATATATAATTGATGTGGGAGTGCCTCTCTGTGCTTTGATTGTCATTAATAAATAAACTGTCTTGGCCTGTTAATAGGGCAGAACTTAGGTAGGCAGGGTGGACTGTACTGGATGCTTGGAGAAAGAAGGGCGGTGTCAGGAGACATCATGGATCTGCATCCGGAGGTAGATGTGCTGAAATTTTGCTGGTAGGCCACAACTGCATGGTGATATACAGATTAATAGAAATGGATAAATTAAGATGTAGGACTTAGCCCGTAAGAAGCTAGAGATAATGGTCCAAGCAGTGATTTAATTAATACAGTTTCTGTGTGATTATTGCCAGTCTAAGGTAGCTGGGCAGCTGGGATGAACAAGCGACTCCCTCCTACATATAATTTTAAAAAGATAGAAAATCTTTAAAAAATTACCATTTCTTCATTTGTAATCCCTCTGAATTCCCAGTAATCATTCATAATCTTTTGTTGAATTCATGATTTTGACTTTCCTTTATGTCATACTTTTAAACACACAGGATAGTCTTGTGATTTTCCCGTATATCAATATGTATTTGAAATCCCCCCTCCATTTCATTCTATGGCTTGACAGAACTTAATCTATCATTGTGTAATATCCCTTATTTACCCTTTCGCCTGCTGAAAATTTTATTGGTTGTTTCCAAATTTCAGCAATCATGTTTGCTTTGCACATTCTGGTTTGTAATAAGCTTTTTCTAGTCATTTGTATAAACACCAAAAAGTAAAATCACTTAATCTTATAGTAAAAGGAGGTATGATGTTGTAAAAGCATCCAAACTGTCTTCTAAACATTCATACCTACAATGGAATAATTTCTTCTGTTACCTTATTGTCCCCAGAATTTGCTGTTGTCTGGTTTGTAGATTTTGGCCATTTTCATAAGTATGAAGTCATATCTTCTTGTTGCTTTTAACTGAAACTCTCATCTACTAGATTTATTGTTTATTTGACATCCATGTAACTTCTTTGACAGTGTTTTACTTACTTCTGTTGCTGAGGAAAAAAATACCTTGAAACAAGCAGTTCAAGAACAGAAGATTACATTGTCTCACTGTTCAAGGTATAGTTCACCAAGGCAGACATGTGTAGGGATATTTTGTTTGTGATTTAACAAATAAAGCTTGCCTAAAGATCAGAGTGAAGGGCTAAGCAACTAGAGGCCAGGCAGTGGTGGCCCACACCTTTAATCACAAGATTCAGGAGACAGAGGCAGACTATCTCTGTTAGTTCAAGGCCACCCTGGGCTACACGAAATTGATCTAATCTAAAAGAGAAACAGAGCCCACTCAAAGGCAATCCCAGTGCTTGGGATTTTAAACCTTTAATTACAGCACTAGGGAGGTAAAGACAGGAGTGACATGTGGTTGGACAGAGAGAGTAATATAATGCAAGAGGAGACAGGAGTTCAGTGCAGTCTGAGGTAGCAGTCTGAAGCAGTCAGTTTGAGAAAGTCTGAGCAAGCAGTATGAGGACACAGTCTGAGGATTAGTAGAGAGGATTATCCATTGATCTGAGCATTGCTAGAGGTAAGAACTCTAGTGGCTGGCTGTTCTGCTTCTCTGATCCTTCAGCTTTCCCCCCTGGTAGCTGACTCTGAGTTTTTATTATTATGATTAATTAGAATGCATGTTGCAGACATGTTACATCCACAATCAAGATGTAGTATAATGCTCAACTAATATTTCTCTTTTCATACAGTCTAGGAACCAAATTCAGGAATGGTACTGTCCACTTAGTGTGGGTCTTTTTCTTCAATTAACCTAACCAATAGTGGTGATCAGAGGCTAAATTATCACTTATAGTTATTCCTAGAGGCTTCCCACCTGGGTGACTCCAGGTCCCATCAGGCTGATCCTTGACCTTAAACATAACAAATGAGATGACTTTGCTGTAGTTATTATTTTTAAGTCTTTACCCTTTGGGGGCCCACCACCCAGCTCCAGAATAAATACATGCAGACTTATTCTTCCTTATGAATGCCTGGCCTTATCTAACCAGCTTTTCTTACGTTATCTTAACTATCTTTTGCCTCTGGGATATTCCCTTTCTCTATTCTACATGTCTTGCTTTCCTTCCTCACTCCATGACTGGTCGTGTGGCTGGGTGGCTGGAGCCTGGCATCCTCTTACCCTCCTTTTCTCACACATCTCCCCCTTCTTGTTCTTCTCATCTTATTTTTCTCTCTGTCTGCCAGCCCTGTCTATTTCTCTCTCCTGCCTAGCTATTGTCCACTCAGCTCTTTATTAGACCAATCAGGTGTCTTAGACAGGCAAAGTAACACAGTTTGTCAGAGTTAAACAAACGCGGCATGAAAGAGTGCAATGTGTTGTTGCATTAAACTAACATTCCACAGCATAAACTAATGTAACATTTACCAAACGAATATTCCTCAACACTTTTCAGACTGTTATGTGCAAAATTATTATTGCTGATTTTGGTAGCTCTTTTTATGTTTTAGAGACTAGCCTTTCACCAGATGTGTGTTCTGTAAAAACAACCCCTTAGTCCATAGTTTCATATTTCCTTCTCTAAAAATTGCTGAAGAATTCAAGTTTATAATCCTCATGTTGCTTAATTTAGCAATTACTTTAATATACTGACCTTTCTTCTTGGTGTTGTATCTAAGAAGTCATTACCAAGCCCAGGTCACCTTAATTTTTCTCCTGTGTTTTCATATAGTATGCTTTTAATTTCATAATTGGCATTTACTTCTTTGGTATATATTGTGTTAGATTTTATGAAAGCTTTAACTTCTGTATTCAGTTCCATTTTGTTTTTCATATACAGATATCTTCTTATTCCCTCAAATTTCTTTTTAAAATCTTATTCTGTAATTCATTTCTGTAGATGAAGTTACTCTACATTCCTCAGAGATAGTTTTTTCAGTAGTCCTATTTGAATTGTAAGAAAAGTTACTGGTTAGACATGGAAGAATTTACTAAAGGACAAAGGCAACATGATGCTTAGCTCTCTCAACAAAAGAAGATATCATGGATGGGGGGGTTAGGAAGACAAGGAGTCAAACTGAAGGATATTTGGCCAGATTACTCATTTTAGGGTCTTTAGTAACTGTGGTCAAATGTTGCACATCACACCTGTGGTGGGGGATCACCTCTGTATGCTGTGAATACCATTGGTTAATAAAGAAACTGTCTTGAGCTTGTAATATGATAGACTAGAGCTAGGTGGGGAAAACTAAAATGAATGCTGGGAGAAAGGAGGCAGAGTCAAGGAAAAGCCATGGAGCTACTGCCAAAGACAGACATGCTGGAACATTGCTGGTAAGCCACTGCCATGTAGTGATACACAGATTAATAGAAGTGGGTTAAATTAAGATGTAAAAGATAGCCAATAAGAAGTCAGAGACCAAACAGTGATTTAATTGCTACAGTTTCTGTATGATTATTTCAGGAGTCTGGGTGGCTGGAAAACAAATAAAAAAGCAGCCTCCTACTACAAATTGATGCACCAATATGGTCGAATAAATCCACATATAACCTTAGAGAGCTTGTAAAGGAATTCTAGACACTAAAAAACAAAATTTTGTGCATTTTTTTTTGGATGAGCTTTGCTTGCTGGTGGCAAGCTGCAGCTCCTTTATGAGGGGTTTTCCTGATTCATTGGTAGCAAAACAAAAAAATAAAAAAGCTGCATGGCTTTGAAAAGACAGCTTCCTGGGCCGTGTTGCCAGCATGAGCTCTGGCTCTTTCTAGAGGCCAAACATGTAAATGGGATTTCTGTGTAATGTACTGCAAATTACTTCATGGCACCATGGTCCAACTGGTTATCAGAGTTGAGGTGGTGACGACAGATCCCACCCTGTAGTTTAGGCAGTGAATGTATTTCTGCCATGCTGGACTGGGCAGAGCAAAGAGGCAGGGCTGTATTACCCATAGCAATGATGTCACTGAGGTTTTTGAGAAGTGCTTAGCATTTTAAGAAGTCATACTGGTCAGGAAAGTATTACAGATATGCAATAAGGACAGATAAAGACATAAAAGACCACTAAATGAGGCACAATATGCTTAAAAATGTACGTAGGCTTGGGAGAGAGAAGATAATAGTATAGAGAGCCATAAAAGGAAGTAAATGATTTAGAAAAAAATCTAAAACAATGTATTTAGAGGAACAGAGTACAAAGTCATAGATTAAATGAGTAGATCATAAAATAAATATTAAAAAGTGATAGAGTAAAAAAATAATAAGCCAAGTAAAGATAGAAAATACAGAGAGTCTGGATTATGTATCTTAGTGTGCTTTCTTTAAATTTTTTGATTATGAAGAAGCTAAGTAACCAACAAATATATTTTAAAGGTATCTTGTCTTCAAAATTTGGGTCTAAGGATATATTACTTTGGAAAAAAGGTGCTTCTTTTGTTTTCACAGAGGATGATAACTTGTGTAATCTTTCCAGATTACTGTGGTTTGTTGGACCAAGACCACCCCCCCCCAGAAAGGTCACTGTGAACACCTCCAAAAGTTACTTTACCCAACAAAAAGCAGGAAGCAATTTGGAGAGAACTATGCACAAATTCCCAATATTGTCTATAAATGTTTGTTTACATTTAAAGGGAAATATGCTGTAGAGATGAATACTTTGTATTGATATGGATCTTGCTTTATTGATACAAATTTAAGCTCAATTTTGTTATATGTCTATCTGTTTCTGATCTTGATTAAATTATTGTGTTTGTACAGCTCATTTAAAAATGTAATATATAATTAAGAAATATAGGTTAATGGATAATCATCTATAATAGTTAAGCTTCTAGTCATGTTAGCTAGGTTTTCTGGATGTACAGAGATGTATTTCAGATGGATAGATATTCTTTATCTTTCAAACACTACAGAATATAGAATTTAAATTGTTTTAAGAATTTAGGATTTTTCATGACAATGAGACACATCTGCTCCTGATAGCACCAATTACTTCAAGAGGAAGATTGGCATCAAAGAGGCTCCTTAAGGAGTTTGTAAGCCATTTGGGCAAGAAACTATTCTAGCCTGGACTGCTTGATGTTATGCTGTATGAACTAGATATGCAGGACCCATGGAGAGATTACTGCTTAAATTGCCAAAGGTTATGTGGTCCTTCAAGGTTTCTGCTTCATGAAAGAGTCTGCCAGACATTCTGCAGGACACAGAAGAAAGTGACTGACAAACTGCCAATATAGATTAAACTGTCTTTGAAATTTTATGCTTCATGAAAAAGTCTTCTGGATACTATAGGCCTGTGGCCTGAATACTGGATGCCCCAATAATATAGAAGAAATTTGGATGACTGTCCAGGCAGTGATATATATCTTTATCAATTCTAGAGTTTTGGAAGTTGCTTACAATGTACTTTTCGTTTACTTAGGTAATATTATATACTTCTGCAGTCTTTGATGGAGTTGAAGAATTGATAGTTACAGTTTTCTTTAGTTATGATAAAAGATAAAGTAGCTATAAATATTGTAGCTATAATTCTTGCTTGATACTTGTTTTATTATATGTCATTTTTCTAAATTAAAATTAAAACCTTCCATTTTATTTAAACAGAAAAGGGGAGGTGATGTGGGATTCCCCTCTGTATGCTGTG